>CM035133.1:150396753-150589253 GCA_020205605.1 Panax ginseng
ACTCCAAAGACAATTATGAGTTCTTGGAACTAAAACAATATTGTTTAATTTTCAGGCTAAATTACAAGAAAGAGGAAGAATTTGAAACAATGGCATGCACTTCAATGTCTAGTTCAAGCTCACAAGTTGTTACCAGCCCAAGAGAGATCTTGAAAGAACAGGGCAATCTTCGTCGGACGTTTTCCGGGAAAGATTTGTGTAATCAGGCCAGGATACGGCGGTCGCATTCTGACAACCATCTTTGTTACTCTGTAAATCCAATTCGAGCCTCATCAACGCAACCAAAACTCGAGGGCAGTCATTCCGTGGGGCCGTTCAAATTTCACTTGCCGGGCTCAATAGTCCCCAAGTCTCTTCACTCTTTTTTGTTTGAGCCGGTGACGAGTAAAGAGCCGAACATGGAGGAGGATTCGGAGGACTGCCATGAATCGGACGAAGATGTCGAGATGAATATGGAGGAAAAGGAGAAAAAGAGAGCGAATTGGGTCGAGAGGCTTCTGGAGGTCCAAATGCACTGGAGAGGAAAACAACAGAAAGATTCGGATGATAAATTTGCCAACCAAGATTGTGATGACGAAGATGGAGAGGGTTGTGAAGTGGACTACAATGATGAAGAAGGGGAAGGAAAGACGGGCATTGATCGAGAAACCTTCTTTAAGTTATTGAAGCCCGTTTCTTGGTCCGATACCAAGATTTTCTCGCAGCTGGCTTTCTTGTGCAACATGGCTTATGTGATTCCAGAAATGAAGGTATGTTTTTTGTCTATTGCATATGGCATCAGTTGTTTGGGATAACAATTTCCAAATATGGCGCTTAATATTCACTGAACACCCTGCAAAATTTAAACAACATGATATAAGACTAAAGATCTATAATGTTAAATTATAAGGTATACAAGTCTACAGCCCATGTTCATCAGAGTAACACAATGATTTTACAAAATAATTGTCATTCACGCCATTGCGTTCCAAGCTGAAAGTGGGTTGGTGGAGTGTAAGGGCATCATAATCTTTTTGTTTTCTTCATATCTATATAAAAATTCAAATATTTGTGCACGACTTTTCACATATAGGCGGCTCAGTAGTCATGTAACCTGCCTAACCAGAAGTGTTTGCGGCGCCTGAGTAATATGTTGGCTAATGTTCTCTTCAAACTAATATGAAATTGAAGCCATAAAAGATCACATAGACTGCTGTAAAATAGCGAGAGGCCATTCTCACATACTTGGTCACATATCACAACATGCATACGAGAGAAATTGTCATGAACATGGAAATAAAGTATGCCAAATTAGAACATGAATTCAACAATAAAAATGGTTGCAGTTTGGGATTTCATTCCGCACTTGGTGCAATAGAAGATGGTTAAAATTACAAATTTCTAAGCCATTTTAATCTTGTCCTTTAAAAAAGAATTCTCAATATTCAAATATTTTGTGAATTTTAAGTACTGTTTGAACCACGTAGTAACAACCTTCTACAAACTTACAGGCCGAGGATTTAAGAAGATATTACGGACTAGAGTTTGTAACATCTTCCTTAATAAAGAAGGCGGAAGCTGCAGCTACGAAAGCCAAATTTGATCAGGACTCCACCTGTGCTCCTGCTACTACCTCGTCAACTTCTGAGTCAGATTCAGGGAAATCTGATAACTCGAAGAAGAGACGTCGACCATCAGTTGCTTATGAGATAGCTGCTTCAGCAGCATCTTATGTCCGATCCCGTGCAAAGGACCTTCTATCCCTCAGATCTGAACCGCAACAGAAGGGTGAAGATGTGGCCTTAGAAGGCAAGGCACTAGAGGAAGAAGATAGCTCTTCCCCACGAGTGTACAAGTCAGAGGTGGCTGCTTATGTGGCAGCGTCAACAATGACGGCAGTGGTTGCAGCAGGAGAGAAAGAAAAGGAGGAGGCAGCAAGGGACCTTCAGTCACTCCACTCATCACCTTGTGAATGGTTTGTTTGTGATGATACAAGCATATATACTCGCTGCTTTGTCATTCAGGTAACTACCACATACTGCAAGTAATCTTACAAAGAATTCGCCTAATATGAAAATAAGAAACATAATCTTACTTTGAAAGACAAGGGACCTATGATCCAATGGACTTTTAATCATTTTATGCTACTTCTCTGAGAATTTCAGGGTTCAGACTCACTAGCATCATGGCAGGCAAATCTCTTCTTTGATCCCATCAAGTTTGAGGTAAACAAGTTTTTGATTTTCCAATATTTTGTTTATAATAATATAGTTATAGTGAACAGAAAATTTAGTAAAGAAACCAGAACACCCAAGAACATATTTGTCCGCTGCAGGGAACAGACGTGCTTGTTCATAGAGGAATTTATGAAGCTGCGAAAGGAATATATGAGCAATTTATGCCACAGATAATGGAGCATTTGAACAGATATGGTGAACGAGCAAAACTACAATTCACAGGTCATTCTCTTGGAGGTAGTCTCTCCCTGTTAGTCAACCTGATGCTACTGATGAGGAAAGTTATCAAACCATCTGCTCTTAGACCAGTTGTTACATTTGGATCACCATTTGTGTTCTGCGGAGGCCAAAAGATACTTGATGAGTTGGGGTTGGATGAGAATCATGTACATTGTGTAATCATGCATAGAGATATTGTACCAAGGGCATTTTCCTGCAACTACCCTGACCGTGCTGCTCAATTGCTCAAACGTTTGCATGGCACCTTCCGATCCCACCCTTGTCTCAATAAGAATGTAAGTTCATTCCCAGTTCTCAATAACTCCTGCACATCTAAGTCTTTCAACACCACCACCGATGGCTAAATGTGTGGCTTCTACAACCCGTGAGATATCATTATTAGAATCTCAAATTGACTGCTAATAATGTTTGAATTAGTAGCTTAAACTCAGTTTTGACCCTAATGTTCGTTACAATTTTCACATCAAATCCCAAAATAAAAAGTTGGAGACATTGAACCTTGAAGTACTTCAATTTTTTAAACAAAGTATCACTTTATAATTTGAGGTTCAATGCCAATAATGCGACAAACTTTAGATCAAAAACTAGTTTTAAGCCAAAGTACAAAATATTTTAAGATTATGATGAATACTGATTTTGGGATTTTAAACAGTTTATTTAGAAGTATAACTCATCCTCCTACATGGTACTATCTGTGCAGAAATTATTGTATACCCCTATGGGTAAAGTATTTGTTCTCCAACCCAATGAAAAATTGTCTCCTCCTCACCCTTTACTTCCTCCTGGGAGTGCCCTGTATGCCTTTGAGAATCCTCAATGTGGTACAAGCAAGAATGCCCTAATGACCTTCCTCAATTCTCCCCATCCACTAGAAACATTGAGTGATCCTACAGCCTATGGCTCCGATGGATCAATCCTGAGAGACCATGACTCAAGCAACTATCTAAAGGCAGTGAATGGGGTTATAAGACAGCATACAAAAGAGGTCGTCCGAAGCGTGAGAAAACAGAGGAACATCTTGTGGCCACTATTGACTTCACAATCTCCGCATGCATGGAGCCAGGAGCGTAATTTGAATGACAACAGATTATCAACAAAGGAGGAGGTAATGACAGGTGTATAAGGTATCCTAAAGATAGCTCTCCCTAAAACGCACAGGAGATGTCCATAAGAGCTTGTTTGGGTATAAATTTTTTATATGTTAGTGTAAATTCTACCTCAACCTCTTACTTGCTGTAAATAATACCAGTTCCTAACGGCAGCCGAAGTTGCACAAGTTGCTTCATAAGTTTTAAATCCAATGACATGTGTACAAAGATAAATATAAAAGTGAATGATGCAAACAGTATAAATCATTCCCATTAG
Organism: Panax ginseng; assembly: GCA_020205605.1. Classification (NCBI taxonomy): domain Eukaryota; kingdom Viridiplantae; phylum Streptophyta; class Magnoliopsida; order Apiales; family Araliaceae; genus Panax; species Panax ginseng. Next base: position 150,400,575 of record CM035133.1, read on the forward strand.
GAAACATTGGAAAAAAAAATTAACCGATATGAAGTTGTAAACCAGGTCATATCCATGGCATACATAGAAATATATCCAAGTACTTCATAGAAATAATCAAAACAACCCCAAGTAAAGAATAAATGAATATATTGAACCTTTTATCAAGCAACAGATTTACACTAGCATTATTAAATCTCGGCAGATTAAGTTTCTCTATTGGATCTAGCTGTCCTTTTTCTCCAGCAATCTATTATCCTATAATTACCAAATATAGATATGAAAGACCATCTCTCTCTGACCAGGATCACCAAGTACTAGATAATGAACCATCTAACTGTATACTCAACTTATTAGCAATCAAGCAGAGAAAGGATTACAACTCATTTCATGAGTGACCACAGAGACATAAAAAATGTAAGAACCACATGCATCGATCATTATACAGTAATTTTACCAGTCACTGTGTAGAACCTACTGTGGCATCTGATGATTATATGCAAAGAGTTGAACAACGAAAGAATTCTTCTGGGATACCATTTCAGTCCAGAATTCTTCTGTATGGATGTGTGTACTTGGGTCCCCCCCCTCCCCCTCCCTCCTCCCTCCTCCCTCCTCCCTCCTCCCTCCTCCTTTCCTCTTTTGATGCTCTAATGAATTTACTTATCCAAAAATAAAAATAAGAATAGAAAAGAAGTAAGAGGTAAAATAAACCTATATGCTCAAATAAAGTAAGATCACATTTAAATCTCATCGCAGTATTTATGCATGATCAAGTTAATTAATGTATTGAGCAATTCATAAACTTAGGTCAGAAAAGAAATTGTGTGCAAAACAAAACACTTATTGAACAGATAAACTACTGAAGTATAGATAAGTACATACAAAGTATTTGAACAGTTGAATCTTGTTGATCTTATTTTTTCTCCTCAGAACCAATTCTTTTGTGAATCTCATGCGCAGTATTGAACATGCCAAGTGTTGGAGTGCTACAAGCAAAATACTTTTTGTTCTTCAAATGGTGCTGTGAACAACAAAAGTAAAAAAGTCAAGATAAGCTCAAACCCATAAAAGAATACAGTCAATAATATCAAATAGCAGCGGTTTTTATGCCGGTATATAAAAACCAAAGAGTTACAAGAAGGATTACCTTTAACGCACAATGCTCACAAAAGTAGTGCTTGCACTTGGTAACAACAGGATCAACAAACGGCTGCCTACAAATGAAACATGCTAAGGGTAGAGAATCATCATCTTCATCACTCTCTTTGCATCCCCTTCTTAGTCAAGTTGTTTTAAAGCTAAATTTCTCTTTCTTGCCATTTCTGTTTTGTCCCACTCCCACTCCTTCTCCCCTGCAACTGTTTACTCTCTTCTAATTCTAAACCCAGCATTATTGTCAGTACGCACATTAATTCCTACATACAGTTTCTCCTCATTACCACTTTTTCTTTTCCCTTTCAAAGCTGCTTCTGCTTGCTTAAGAACCTTCTCATGAATAGCCCGAGCATCTCTTGAGAAATCAGTTTTGGTTTCTAGGGTTGCTGTTTCCCTACTATCATTCTGAACTTGAATTTCACTCGAAGATTCAAATTGAAATAATGTTGGGTCCTTTTTAGTTTCTTCATCAGTTTTGCTCTGAGCTCATTATGCTCTAAGAGAGTCCAGTAGACAAGTGCAACTTATTGTCAGGCTAAGGGCTTTTTCTTATTAACTAAAATTAAGCTCACTAATTTGGGATTTTCTTCTTCAATTTCTTCATCCTTATTAAGATTCCGTTTTTCCTTATTAACTAAAATTGAGCACGAAACTAATGGATTTCCAACAAAGTATTACAAAAAATAAGTAAAAAATTATACCAGGCTCAGCTTCTCGAGGTTTGTCAGAATCCTCCATGAAGTGTTTGATAAAATTACCACAAAAATGAAATTCTTTTCAAATACCTGAAAAGACCTCCAATTTTAGCGAGAAAATGGATGGACCAGAGCTCCAAGTTCGATTAGGGTTTGTTCGATCGAACCAATACCTTCTTGTTGTTGATTAGCTCGAAACCGCTCGTTATGCAACACAAAGATCTCATCTTTCTTTCTTTTTCTGTTCAATCTCTATACATGTTTACTATAATTATTAATTAGTATACATTTATAACATATTAACGGTGTATGTATATGAAGAGAGATTGAAGAAAGAGAAGCATCAGCTGCAGCGGCCAGAGATGAAGAAGCGCAGAAACGTATGCCATGTTGTGATGGTTCGCCGGAAAAGTGAAGAACAAAAAGGGTGTTTTGGGTATTTTCTTTCTCAACATTTGACGGTTTGACTGGTATGAAATAGTACTAGATAAAGATTGAATCACTTTTAAATTTTAATGATTTTAAATAATGAAATTGTGTTATAAAACTTTAGCAAAGTATATAAAGATACTCTTATAATTATTGCATAAATTTAGAGAGAATAAGTAAGAGAAAAAGAAGAGAGAAATTCTTCAGAGGGAAGTTCTTATTATTACCTTTAGTATTCATTTCTTTATATAGCAGAAGTTGAGGTTCAATCAGAAGAGAAGTAGGAAAAGGAAAGCATAATCCTATTAGAGGAGGGAATCATTATTATAATACTTCCCCTGATTTTCTACGATAGAAGATTATGTCTCATTAAAAATCTTGTTAAGAAACCCAGTGGGAAAAACTTAACGAAGGAAAAAAGAGTACATATCTTTTACATAAATATCTTAATTGACTGCCTCGTTAAAACCTTGTCAGGAAAAATCCATTGGGATAAAAATCATGACTAAGAAAAAAGAGTACATTCTTCCCCTCAAAAGGAATTCATTACTCCTTGATGAAATGTTGTCATAAGTCTTTCAGTCGACACATTCCGATCACTTTTCGAAGTTTTACAAACGTTGCATTTGGTAGCAACTTAGTGAATAAGTCGGCTAGATTATCACCTGATCGAATTTGATGCACATTTATATCACCCTTCTTTTGTAGCTCATGTGTGAAGAAGAATTTAGGTGAAATGTGCTTTGTTTTATCTCCCTTGATATACCCTCCTCTAAGTTGAACAATGCAATTGTAGGAATGTCTTTGATTGATGGTAATCCACATGATTTTTGAATATGCTGAATAATTGATCTCAACAAAACACACTCTCTGCTTACTTCATGTATAGCGAGAATCTCTGAGTGATTTGAAGATGTAGTTGTCATGGTTTGTTTTGTGGATTTTTAGGATATAGTCGTGTCACAATATGTAAATACATAACCTGTTTGTGATCTTCCATTGTGTGAATCTGATAAATATCCTGCATCGGCATATCCAACCAATCGCGACGTTGAATCTCTTGGATAAAATAACCCAAGATCTATACTTCCACGAAGGTATCTCAAAATGTGTTTGATCACATCCCAATGTCTCTTAGTCGGAGAAGAATCAGATCTTCTTAACAAGTTGATGAAAGAAAATTAATATCGTGTCGTGTATACGGTTTGCAAGATACATAAGAGCACCTATCAGACTTAGGTATGGAACTTGAGTCCAAGAACTTCTTCCACAGACTTATGTATGGAACTTCGGTCCAAGAACTTCTTTCATCAGACTTAGGTATGAAACTTCAGGTCCAAGAACTTCTTCCATTGTACTTAGGTATGGAACTTCAGGTCCAAGAACTTCTTCCCCGCTTTCTAGAGGCCGAAAATGGATCTTTATCAACTTCTAAAGATCGAACAACCATCGGGGTAGTCAAAGGATGAGCTTTATCCATATGAAAACTGGAAGACCCCAACTTATTATAAATAAATTAAATTTTCCTCTATTCATTATTAATAAGGGTTAATTTGATATAATGCTTTGGTTATGGGTGAAATGTGCAAAGTTTACAAAATAAGCAAGTGGTTATAAAATATTCATTATTGTCGGGGAATATTCGTTTGGTCGTGGAATATTCTTTTTATCGGGAATCTCCGTACGACGGCGCAGTCATTTGTGGGCCCCATAACGAAAAATGGTTGGATGAAGGAAAACGACAAAGATTGAGTTTTATAAATAACGGCATAAATTGTTACCGTTAACACTGTTGGGTTACCTGGTGGTTAAAATACAGTAATATACGTGGTTCGATAAGTAAAGACACTTGCAGGTATTGCCGTTGTGTTGTTGAATTATTGATTCGTGCGTAGAAGGCACTACTCAATAATTGTTACGATAATTATTGTTCATTATTTTATTCTTTGCAATAATTCTTTGCGTTGATATTTATATTATTATTGTTTCAATAATTGTCAATTGCATGATATTTTCCATTATCGGATCAATAATTCATATTATTTGAATAATATTATCGAGATAACATTATTGGCAATGTCTAGAAAGTTCGCTCTAAGGAAAGGTTTGGTCACCTAATCAAGCTTATTTAGTAGAGAAATCCTTATTGAAAGCCCTCTCTCCCAGAAGCGGCACGGTTGTCGATCTTGTGATTCTGTAATATTATTTTTGAATAATTAATTATTGATTATTATGATAAAGAAAATATTCATTTTATGTGGATATAGATGGAGAAAATTTTTTAATGTGACAATTGTTGAAAATTAATATTTTATCTTTTTTGATAAAATAATTCATTTAAATATATTATTTTAATAATATATTAACGGTGATATTTTATAATGAATGTGGGATATATGAGTATATGAGGAGGAAGAGTATTTTGTGGCATTAAATGTTTAACACATGTTTTGTGTGTCGGTGAGACACAATTCTTGACCAAAATTGATTATAGGCGTCGTAAATCGCTTCTGCTTATGAATTTTTGTCAATTTCATTTGGAATTTGGAAAACTTTCTTCTCAGTAAAGTTGTAGAGAATTGAAATTCCTATAAAAATCACGAGATTCAAGTTTCGATAAAAGGGTTATTTATTGTGAATTGTTGAAGTTAGGAGTTTGAAATAATTGATTTTTGGAAATTTTAATTATTTTATTTAAGAAAAACGTTTTTGTGGTTGTTGGCACATGGGTGGTGATGTTTTTGACCAAAGAAGGTCTGCTAAGGAAGTTAAGAAAGAATATTATTATTTTATTAATTTAGTCTCTTTTGGCGTTCTAACATTTTCCTATAAATATAGGCTAAGTTAAATTGAAAATCACACCGAAACAAAGTTTTCTCTTTCTCTCTCTATATTATCGGCGTATTCTTGTGAGTATACTTTGAGTGTTGCTATATGATGCGAGTTTCACAAGACTATACCAAAATTCAGTCAGAAGTACGGTTATTTTGAGGTAAGGGATATTATTTTCTTCTTAAATGATATTTTTCTTCAATATCATTATGCCGAAGTATTGGTGACCTTTTTAATCAAATTTAGAACTTGTTGTGTCAGGGTTACTATTCACGATATCTAAGACTATTCACATATACAAAGACTATTCACGAATACTAAGACTATTCAATCGAAAAATGAAAATTTTCCTTTTTGTCCAAGATGTCTATTTTGGCTACTATCTTTGATTGTATCCATGTTTTGATAGTTATTTTTGAGTTCTACTTCAAAATCGTTATTGTGAAGTATTATCGATCTTGGATAAACTGTTAAACGAATCCCTAATATTTGTCCTTCTATCTCACTGGATTCGTTCTTAAAAATATTTTTCATCATCCTCAGTCCTTAATGGTGATACTTGATGAATATCTTTGGCCTGTAGTGCAAAGATGAATGATTAAACTGATGAATCTCTTTGGTCTGTAGTGCAAAGATGAACAGGTGTTGAGATGAACTTGACCAACTGGTGATACAAATGAATATCTTTGGCCTGTAGTGCAAATATGATTAAAGATGTATATTGATTGTTGTTACAGGGATGAAATATTGATGATGGATTTTTAAACCTTAGAAGACAGTAGAATTCTTTCTCTACGTGACTCTTCTAATGGATTGTTGTTTCCGCTGCATTTGTTGATCTAAAACTTGTTGTCTATTATATTTTATCAGATTTTTCCCTGTTAAAGACTAACGATAATTTGTTGTATATTATCTTAGTCATAATATTCTTTACTGGGCTAGTTGAGCTCACCCTTTTCTTTTTGTTCCATTTTCTTCTTAGGAGGTGAGAACATAGCAGGATCAAGTCGGGGTATGGAGTTATGGTTCTAGGAAGATGTTTTAGCAGTCCTCACTATTTCTATAAAATAGTGTTTGAATAATTGTAATGAGGACTTATTTGCGTGTGAATATTGTCTAGAAGACAATATTTGTATTTAAACTCACAGTATGTATTGTCGTATTTCACACGATATTTGTATTATTGAAGTTGTAGTTTGCTTTATGTACCATGTATTTGGCGACTCAGAATGGGTGTTGTATAACTATTTTGGGGGTGTCACAAAAACGACTGAGAATCTTTTCAACATATGTGTATTGATTAACAAAAATTCCAGATGCTAAATGCTCCACTTGTATTCCTAAACAGAATTTTGTCTTTTTCAAGATCTTTCATTTCAAATTCATCTTTTAAATAAATAGCAGTTCTTGTGAGTTCTTCAGGAGTACCTACAAAATTCAAATCATCCACATATACAACAATGATGGAAAATTCACTTTGTGATTTCTTAACAAAACACATGGACATACATGATCATTTATATATCCATCTTTCATTAAATAATCACTAAGTCGATTATACCACATACGACCATACTGTTTCAACCCATACAATAAGCGTTGTAACTTGATTGAATATATGTGACTGGGCCTTTGTAATTCAGCCAATTTCAATCCTTCAGGGATTCTCATGTAAATCTCACTTCAAGTGAGCCATATAGGTATGCTGTTACAACATCCATCAGACGTGTTTTCAAACCTTCCATGGTTGCCATACCTATCAGAAAGCGAAAAGTGACTCCATCCATTACGTACTGGAGAGTCTGTATCCTGATAATCAATACCAAGTGTTTGTGAAAACCCTTGAGCTACAAGTCGGACTTTATATCTCACAATTTCATTTTTCTCATTTCGCTTTTGTACAAATACTCATTTGTTTCCAACTAGGATTACACCCAGCGTTGTTTGGACTACTGGTCCAAATACTTTTCTTTTCAATAAAGATTTTGTTTCCAACCGGGATTACACCCAGCGGTGTTTGGACTGCTGGTCCAAATACTTCTCTTTTCAATAGAGATTGTAGCTCAGTTTAAATAACATCTTTCTATTTTTTGTCAATCTTTTCTTTTCCGACATTCTTCCACGTTTTGTGGTTCAGGATCCGTGTCAGGAATCAAAGTAATATCTTATGCTATAAAGAAAGCAAATATATCGTCAATCATGACTTTGCTTCGATCTCATATTTTCTCATCATGTACATAATTTATTGAGATCTCTTGGTGTTAATCTCTTATCCCTTCACTGAGATTTTGAACCTCTTCTGGGCTATTTCCACTCTTGGAATATGTGCTACTTTTGGAGCGGCTTGTACCTCTTCTGGGGCTTCCTTATTTGCTTTTGATTTTCGTGGTACAGTGTCTTTTGCACCAACTGGTCTTCCACGCTTCTGGTGTGGTTTAGATTCTTCTATTACCTTATTTGTCAATTCTTCAAGAATTGATTTTTCAATAGGTATTTCTATCTCTGCTGGAGTATTCACTGCAGGTGTATATAACTTTATCATTTTTTTAGCATCATTAAATGCATCTGGCATTTGATTTACAATATTTTATAAACAAATAATTCTTTGAACTTCAATTTTACTTTGTCCTGTACGAGGATCAAGTGAATTCAATCTTGATGCATTCCATGATATTTCAGAGGGTTTTTATTTAAAACTTTCCCTCCTTTTAATGGTGGAAATATAAATTCATCAAAATGACAATCTACATAACATGCAGTAAAAACATCTCCAGTTAAAGGCTCAAGATATCTGATAATAAAAGGAGAATCAAAACCAACATAAATACCTCTTCTTCGTTGGGCTCCCATTTTAGTTCTTTGTGGAGGTGCAATTGGAACATATACTGCACTTCCAAAAACTTGAAAGTGTGATATATTGGGTATCTGTCCAAGAACTAACTGTAGAGGAGAAAATTAATGAATAGTCGTTACTCGAATGATAGCTGCAGCACGAGAATTGCATGACCCCAAACTGAGGTAGGTAAGTTAGCCCTTAACATTAATGGTCGTGCAATTAATTACAGTCTTTTTTATCAAAGATTCAGCTAAACCATTTTGTGTATGAATATGAGGATCAGAATGCTCAATGGAGATTCCAATAGTCATACAAAAATCATTAAAAATCAGTTATAAAAATTCAGTTGCGTTATCAAGTTGAATTGACTTAATTGGATTATCCGAGAACTGAGCCCGTAACTAGATTATTTGAGTAAGAAGTTTTGAGAAGGCAAAATTTCGAAAAGAGAGAAGACAAACACGAGACCATCTAGTTAAAGCATTTATCAAAACCAGGAAATATCGAAATGGGCCAGACAATGGGTGAATAGGTCCACAAATGTCTCCTTGAATTCTCTCTAAGAATTTTGGGACTTCTTTATAAACTTTTACTAGTGATGGTCGAACAATTAATTTTTCCTCGAGAACATGCAGCACAAGGAAATTCACTACTAGGAAAAACCTTCTTATTTTTTTTTGAGAGGATGACCAAAAGAATTTTCAATAATACGACACATCATAGAAGTACCTGGATGACCGAGTCTTTCATGTTAAAGCATAAAGAATTTGGGATCTAGGATTTTTGGAATCATAACAGTATGAGACTCAATTGCTCTAATTTTCATAGTATTTAATCCAGAAAAAATTGAATGAAATTTTTCTAGAATATTCTATTTTTTCAGAAATAGTAGAAGTGATGAGAATATATTCATTAAAGATGGTCTGACACATATAAAAACATAAACAAGAAAAGTTACATTTCATATATAATTTTATTCATGAGAAACGCATACCACATATAGAATGAAAACAAATAATATTATACATGTAGGGTGTTTATTTAAAACAATAATTAAACGATATCCCAAAAGATACTTTCGGAAAGGTTCAAGAATATCAATAACCTTTTCCTCATTGTTGTCATCAGGAACAACATCAACAATATCCAATTGATGATTAACAAAATTTGTTTCTGCCTTCATTACTTTGTTCTTTTGAGACTCATTGAATAAATTAACCAGATGCCTCAGCGTACGACAGGTACGCGACCAATGCTCATTCATCCCACACCTAAAACAAATATCTGATTTGTTCTTTATCGGTGCTGTATTTTCTTTATTTTTACCCGACTCAGACACTTGCCACTTCTGGTGGCCTGAAATGTCGCGGTTCTGAAATTTGTTGTTATGATGGCCTCATTTATTCTTTCGTCCCCAAGACTTCTTATTATATTACCATCTATTGTCACGTTTATTCTACTAGAATGACGTGTTGTTAATATCCGGCAATGGGGTAGCACCCGTTGGCCGTACATGATGGTTTTTCAACAACAATTCATTATTCTTTTCTGCAACAAGGAGGATAAACAATAAGTCACTGAATTTTGTGAACTTACTCTGTCTATATTGTTGCGATAGAATCTTGTTGGTGGGATGAAAAGTTGAGAGCATTTTTTTTCTAACATTTGAGTTTCAGAAATTGGATCTCCACGTAAAGCCAAAGTAGAGGTTATTCTATAAACATTGAAACTATATTCCGTAATTATCTTTTCAAACTCATTTGCACTAAGGTGCAATTCTGCATCAAGTGTCCAAGCCAAATAGTTGTCTCCAGAAATTTTCAAAATAGAAAAATCTATTTTTGCCAAATTTACCATCTATTCTGGGTTAAAACACAATTATTATTTATTAAAACAATAAATAATTGCATGTATGATATATATAAAAATAAACTAAATCACGACTTCAAGTGGTGATAAAGTGCAAATATAAATAATATAAATATTCTTATATATATGTTATTAGCATATTATCTTACTAAAAAGAATATGCAATCGTTAATGTATATATACAATTATAAAAAATATATATATATACAAAAATGCAAATAGATCTTCACCCGCCATGCGGTAATCCACGTCGACAGATCATTTTCACAATTTAATAAAGAATGAATACGAAATGTCATTCACCATGCATGCAGTAATCCACATGTATAAAGTTATTCCAATGTAATAATAAAGAATGGAACCAAAGTCACGCATAATCCGCATGCATACGATATTCCAATGTAATAATAAATAATGGAACCAGGTCCGGCGTAAACACATAGACAAGATATTCCGACAGAATAATAAATAACGGAATAATAGAAGAATTTCACAAAGTATAGGGTAGTCCGCGTATACAGGTTATTCCAACAATTTAATAAGAAATGAATACAAAGGATTATTCACCAAGTATACGGTATTTCACATATACATGTTATTCCCATAATTTAATAAGCGGTAAAAAGGTTCCCACCAAGTCTTGTAAGATCAACAAGGATAGATGGTACCACTGTAAATAACAGAATTTAAAAATGGACAATAAAACATAAATATAACTTGACAGTTAATATAATATGAGGCAAAGCCAGGCCAATTGTAAGAATAACATTATACTATTAGTAGTATAGCCAAACCTAGAGTATAAATAATAAATTACAAGAATTTAAAGGCAATTATAAGAATAAAATTATATTATTGGTGACATAGCCAACCTCAGTAATATAATAATAAATTGCAAGAATTTAATTTTACCGTCTCAGTTGGTTAGAGCTTCGTGCTGATAACGTGTTATAAATTTTTAGCAACGTATATAAAGATACTCTTATAATTGCTGCATAAATTTAGAGATAATAAGTAAGAGAAAAAGAAGAGAGAAATTCTTCAGAGAGAAGTTTTTATTATTTCCTTCAGTATTCATTCCTTTATATAGGAGAAGCTGAGGTTCAATCAGAAGAGAAGTAGGAAAAGGAAAGCAGAATTCTATTAGAGGAGAGAATCATTATTATAATAAATTATAAATAATTTCTTACTTATTACTAATTAATTATACAATTGTATTGTGGTAACATAAAATGAATGTTGATAATTTAATATTTACAATATAGTTATTCTAATCTAATTTTTCAATAATTTGCTTGTAAAAATTTGATTGTTATATGAGAAAAAATTATTTAAGGATTGCATGTAAAATTAATATTTTACACCATCCAATAATAACATGTCAAGATCAAAGAATTTGAAATGAATTATTCCTTCCGTTCTAAAATTAAAATTAGTAATGAAATTTTTCAATCAATTCATGAAATTTTAAATTTTGAAATTGATACGCCGTAATCATGTGATTTTAAGAGTGACACAATAATAAATAGTTATTTATATACATACATGTGTGATACTTAAAAATTAAAAATAATTATACTCTAATTAATTTTATCTTATCGTTACGCTAATTATAATTCAATTTTGTTATAGATTTGTTACAAATAAATTATTTCCTTAAGTTTAATATTCTTAAACCTTAGCGGTTGCAACTCACTTGGTTAGTATGATATTGTATATGTGAACAGTACATTTGTTTGTTGTAAGACTTTACTAACATTTTATATTATTTTGTAGAATTTCTCAACCACAATATGAAATGAATTAGACTATCAATAAGTCTGTATAACCTTATTTTTGTATATGTATTCAAATTACACCTAAAATACTATATTATATAAAAAATTTTGTTAGAATAAATACTATACATTTTTCGAGAGTCCCAATCAAAAAAAAATAAAAATATCCCATTTTTCTGTCACATTTTTCGGTCTATGTAGAATTACAAAAATCTCTAATTCAGTTGAATTATAATTATAACGTATGTATATATATATAATTAATAGAAATGAAAAAGAATTGTAATTTAATTTATTCTATTTTTATCGCAGGTTAATATTTGTCTGTGTATAGTAGTATCATTTTTCATATGAGATATAGGCGCAAAGTTAAGCTTTAGAGTTGGGGCTCTGGCTAAATGAACAAATTTGAGCTTTTGCCAAAACATGGATTGGATTTTTTATTTATAAAATAATATTCAATTAAAATGATTAATCAGATTTTTTCATTTCCCAATTTCCCCAGATTTCACCCTTCATTATTTTTCCAAATTTGCCAACAAGTTCAGTTGAAAAATAAACAAACGCTTTCCCTTTCTTTCTCTATTCGCATTTCTGCTCAATCCAGAAAAATCGCAACGTTAACATCCCTTTACCTCTCTTTCAAATCCTTTTAAATTCCCCCCTTTCTCTCTCTACGCTTTTGCGATCCCACTGTTTTTTATATTTCTCCACTCTTCAATTATAATGCAGTAATCTATATTTGTTGACATTGCACTGAATTTTTAGATTGATATCTCTTCTGTTTTGAAATTACTGAATCAATTTTCAGATGGGTTTCCTTTTGGGGGGATAATCTTACATAATTTGTGATCAAAATCGATTCTTTCTGCTAGGGTTTATATGTATGTTTTTGGGATGTTTTCTAAATCATTTCATTAGCATTCTCAATTTCCTTCTGTAGTTTACGATTTTATAGATAAAGTTTACACCTTTGCTGTAGATTACTTTGTAGATTAGTGTTCACCATTTTTGTTATCATTGAATTGCAGCAATAGTGCATATAGTACATGTATATTTATTTGAATTTGTAAGGGTATTGTTAGTTTGGGGTTCTGGATACAAAAAAAACCTATCCCAGAATCTGTTAATAACATTTTTGTGGGGGACTTTGAAGTTGTTCAGTTTGAGGTAAAAAAAGTCTGGAATTTGTAACTTGTTTTGGTGGTTGCTATACCAAAATAGTATAGTTGGCTACTTATTGGATAGCCTTGTATGGGCAAAAATGAGGGCTGGGCGCAGCCTAGTGGCATATTTCCAAATGGGCTTTTGCCCAATGCATGTCCATTGATTCAAGTCCTAGAATCAGATAGATGGTTAAAGGCTGAGGAGAGAACTGCAGAGCTTATTGCCTGCATTCAGCCTAACCAACCATCAGAGGAGCGGAGAAATGCCGTTGCAGATTATGTGCAGCGACTCATCATGAAGTGTTTTCCCTGCCAGGTGGTGCTTTCCTTTGGTCTCCTTGTATTTACTGTTAGTGCTGCTATCTGTTTGCAGATAAGCTGTTATAGTTATTGTTAATGTTGCTTTATGCTTACTTGTTTACAGGTAGTGCTGTTATTACTATATTTCAAATTATTATAATTATAATAGCTTTAAGGCTGTGAAAGTGTTATAGCTTTTTACAGTGACAAATTGTGTTACTTCAGTAGTGTCGCTTGAGTTTGTATTGCTCTAATGACTTTAGATTTAGGAAATGGCATTTACTAAGTGAAACTTGAACTTTAGGTACGTTAGTGTTGATGGTTAAACATATTCTCAAAGTTTGAATTTTGATCGCCTCAGTTTGGTTATAGTGAGAGATGTACTTAGTAGAATTTGAGTAAGATCAAAGGAAGCAGAGGAGGATATTTTTTATGGTTTTTCTGCTGAAGTTGTAAAATTGGTAATTGTACATTCATAAAGAACTATAAATACTTGAAGCTACATTACGGTGATACAATAATTACTGGGGAATATTTTGGTGATAATGTGACCACTAGGAGATAGGGCTGAAAATCAACCTGAGTGGTTCGAAACCCGGTTCGAGATTGACTCAAAATATTTGAGCGAGACTTGAATTCGATCCTTAAACAAATCAAATTCAAATCACTTTTAATACTCGGACACTTATACGAGTCGAATATGAGCCACATTTGTTTGCTCATTAATTAGAGTATTGAATTTTTCTTACTTCACCGATCCTTATTAGATACAAGTTCGTTGATTCTTATTCGTATATAGTTTCGAGTATACTCGATTTATTTAGTATATAGTTACAACAATTAAATTCTTCACATACTCTGAGAAGTGGAAGTGGTTTGTTTTTATGTTTTCCGTATATATCCATCAATTGATTCAAGAGTGATAATATTATCTCATTAATTTTTTACAAGCCTCGAGATGTAGTTTGAGAAGTTCAAATTTAAATTATTCCAAATAGTTGATTGAGTTAATTTTTATCTATATTATCATAATATAAATGATCCAATTCGGATTCGTGTATGTTTCAAATGCTCGCGAGTAGCTCGACGAAAAAAATGAGTTGAGTTGAGTCAAACTCTAGTACAATAAAACAAGTCGAATTTGAATTTTAGCAAAAATTACAAAGTTATATTCGAATCTGAGCACCTTTAAAAAGTTTTGAGTAGAATCTGAATGAGATACTGTTCGACTCTATTCAGGATCATTTTCACCCCTACTACCGGGAGAGAAAAAAAAAAATACATTTTGAGCTTAGAATGAGTTAAGGTAAAAAAATTCTTCAGAGAAGCGATGATTAGAAATGATTAATGTTGATTTTGCATGTTTATTCAAAATTCTTAGGCATCAATGGATTTTTTAGTTTTAATGTTGCTGAAGTTCCTCTTAAATGTGATACTATCAAAGTTGAGATGCAATATATAACGCCAAGCATTCTTGTTTCACTGTAAGAAGTCGTTTGAAACTAATAACAACCGTGTGTTAACTTTTACAGGTTTTTACTTTTGGATCAGTGCCCCTTAAGACTTACTTACCCGATGGAGACATTGACTTAACAGCCTTCAGTAACAATCAAAATTTAAAAGAAACATGGGCTAGCCAGGTTCGTGATATGCTGGAGAGTGAGGAGAAGGATGAGAATGCTGAATTTCGTGTTAAGGAGGTTCAATACATCCAGGCAGAAGTATGTTTTCTTAATATTTATTTTTAATACCCTTGCTGTCATGCTTCTTATTAGTAGATTACTTAGCCGTGTATTTGCTGCTTCCATTTGTCTACCTGTTAATATTAAAACTTATATCATATAATCATCTCCGAATGCTAGCTTAAAGTATCATTCTTAACTTGACATTCATCTTGATGGCAGAGGCCTTGAGCATAGAGAACCTCAAGGCCTGTGACAATTATCTATAGCTTCTTGAGATTCATATTGAACAATCGACCTTAACATATGCTAATTTTTCTGCTCTATTCGGTTATTGTTTTAGTTATATAGGTTTGTGTTAGAGGTTGGTTTCTTGGGAAGTAATTTGAGGCTTTGTACATATTTTGAGGTTTGTATATTTTGTAGATGGAATTAATTTGATCATATGACTAGTTTTGGTACTCAAGAAATGTAGAGGCATGTTTTTTTATTATTGAAAATTGTAAGGCATTTGGTCAAGTAAATTCTTTTGGATGATGTGATACTTCTCCTTCCTAGATTCAATTTTTTATGGTTGCCATACAAATTAAACAGGATACAAATAGATTAGTTGGTACCTGGTGGATAGTGTGATACCCACAAAATGAACAATATTATCAGTTCTTTATTGAAACAAACTTGGTAAAGTGTTGGTAAAAAAGCTAAAAGTCATTTGAAAAGCTGGATTTAATTTTAATGCTACATGTACCAATTTTCAAGGTTGAGTTTGGCCTGATGTTCAAGTGTTCACTTGTTGAATACTTGGTCACGCGCTCAATCCCTGTAAGCAACCTCTCTATAAATAGAAGCAAGGCTGAGTATATCTGACCTTCACGATATCCTGCTATTTGCATTTATCGCTGTTTTTGTTATGCACTCGTGGATTTTTTTCACTGTTACATATTTAGCAATTTGTTTTTATTTTCCCATTTAATTACAGGTGAAGATAATAAAGTGTCTTGTCGAAAACATTGTGGTAGACATATCTTTTAACCAGGTTGGTGGGTTATGCACCCTTTGCTTCCTTGAGGAGGTTAGTAGTTTTTCAAAACCCTTCTAAGAACATTTATAGCTTGGGTATTTATCACCTGTCATATTTGAGATGTTGTAACGGCAATCTTACTTCTGTAGGTTGATCATTTGATAAATCAGAACCATTTATTCAAACGCAGCATTATATTGATTAAAGCATGGTGTTATTATGAGAGCCGCATACTTGGTGCTCATCACGGACTTATCTCAACATATGCCTTGGAGACCTTGGTTCTGTACATATTTCATGTTTTTAACAATTCCTTTACTGGACCACTCGAGGTAGCCGTAGTATTTTTTTATTTTTTATTTTTTATTTTTTATTTTGTTTGTTTTTGTTTCTTTGATCTTCCATCTGAAGGTTTTTCTTCAATCTGTAGGTTCTTTATTGCTTTCTGGAGTTCTTTAGCAACTTTGACTGGGACAATTTTTGTGTTAGTTTGTGGGGTCCTGTTTCTGTTAGCTCACTTCCAGATGTAACTGGTAACAGAGATTTTTCATAAAAAAATATTAATGTAATTGATTAATCCTATTAGGCATTTTTCCCCCAAATTAGATAGTGCTAATATTACCACTTGAAACATTTTACAGTGGAACCTCCTAGAAAAGACAGTGGAGAGTTGCTGCTTAGCAAATTGTTTCTTGATGCTTGTAGCTCTGTATATGCTGTTTTCCCTAGTGGCCAGGAAAATCATGGGCAATCTTTTGTTTCCAAACATTTCAACGTGATTGATCCTTTACGTGTAAATAACAACCTTGGACGTAGTGTTAGTAAAGGTATTTCACTTTTAACTTCTTTCTTATTTTCTGGATATTTAACCTTGTTGACCAGATGTGTCTACATGTTTGTTGTGACGGAGGGAGTATATGTTTAATTCCTTGTCAATTTTTTTATATAGTTTTTAATTTTGCGATGTCTCAGTACTTGTGCAATGATCAGACAATTGTGTTAAATATCCATTTAATGAATCAATCTAGTGGTTGGTATGTTTTATTTATTATTATTTATTGTGACGGAGGGAGTATATGTTTAATTCCTTATCAGTTTCTTTTTTATAGTTTTTAATTTTGCGATGTCTCAGTACTTGTGCAATGATCAGACCATTGTGTTAAATATCCATTTAATGAATGCAATCTAGTGGTTCATTGTATGTTTTATTTATTAATTTTAACTCATCTCATCCATCTTATCCCCAGGTAACTTTTATAGGATACGCAGTGCATTAGCATTCGGGGCAAAAAAGCTGGCAAGATTACTTGACTGCCCCAAAGAAAACCTACTTTTAGAACTCAATCGGTTTTTTATGAATACATGGGACAGACATGGCAGTGGTGTTCGACCTGATGCACCAGAGTTTGGTTCTTGTCTTTCGAGGTTGCCATACCAACCTGATTCCGACAATCACAAGGACAATTTAAAAACAAAAAAACTGCACGATAATTCCTCTAGTCGGGAGACTAAGGTTGAACAAACTCGTTCACGTAGTATTTCCTCTCAACGTGGTAGCTCAAATTGTGTTTCCAGGACAAATGATGTTTCTGTTCAAAGCCAAAAGAGTTATGAAAACTTGAATAGCCAACGAACGGATCAGATCATACGCCATGTTAGTTCAAATCAGGCCGCGAATAGTGATAAAGGTCAAATAAATTTGCAATCGGAGCATTTGTTGAATGATATCCAGGGAAGATTTATTTTTGCAAGAACACACTCAAGTCCTGAGCTTACTGACACTTATGATGATGTTTCTTTTCAAGGTAGGCATAATAGAGCTTCAGATAGTGTAAAGACCCATGCTACTTCCACAGAATCGAATAGTGGTTCAAATAGTTATCACAAAAACCGGGGGAAGAACCCGGTACCCGAACCTTCACCGAGCCCTAGCGGACGATCTACAAGTGATGACACATCATCTGTCAGGCATGATGCCACATACCATCAAAGACTTGATTCTGCTGCTGGCTTGAACAGTGACCCTGATAGCTATCACCTTGAACCAGACTCACGAGTCATGAATGAAGAACTTTCTTCAACAGTTTCGATGCAGGGAATGCATCAAGAAGAACAAGATATTGTGAACATGATGGCATCTTCTACAATTGACGGTTTTAATGGTCAGGTTCACATACCACTGAATTTACCTTCAGGTCACCTACCTTTTCCAATCTCACCATCTATTTTAGCTTCAATGGGATATGCTCAGAGAAATTTTGCTGGAATGGTTCCTACAAATTTTCCTTTGATTGATCATTCGTTTTCAAATATGCAATTTCCTCATGGTTTAATTTCTCCTCAATTAAGCCATTACTTCTCTGGCATAGGAGTGACCACAAACTCAGAAGATTCTGTTGATCCAGTTAATGAGAATGTTAGTTCTATGGAAATGAAATTGGGGGAGGCTGATCATGATTACTGGCAGGAGGATGATGTGGGCCCTAGCAGAGGTTTTGAGTCTGATACTGGGAACAATCAAATGCTTCATGCAGATGATAAGCCACAGTCAACTTCAGCCGGTTTTAACTTTGTTCCTTCGTCATGGGTAAATGGCCCTGAAATTTCAATGAGAGGTCAACAGAAACACAGCAGGGAAATGCAAGGGTCAATGCGGGAAGATCGTCCGGATAATTTCCAACTTCAGGAAAACAGAGGAAATGAGGTCCACTCTGATGAGAGAGCTACGAGTTCAAGGGTTTCTTCCGCTGCTCGAAGTAGTTCCCTCAGAAGTAAAACCTCTTCTGAGAGTTCCTGGGAGGAACCATCTACAAAGGTCTTAAAATCAATAAGGGGAAAAAGGGGAAAGAAAACAGCAACTGCAGAGACATCTACTGGGTATGGGAAAAGTAAAATAACGACTGAATTTTTGGATGTTCAGCCTGAGGACGATGACCAGGACTGGAATCGCTTACCAAAAATGAGCTCTGAGATTACGGAAAGAAACTCAGGAACACAATCAGGTTCTTCTTTGCATGTGGTGAGGCATCGTATATCTGGCTATGAATCAGCTCAGACAGGTGAATCAGAATCAATGATCCCCATGTCTCCAATTGTCTTAGGTACTGGTTTTCGGCAAAGAATGATGGATAACTCTGGCGTTGTTCCTTTTGCATTTTATCCAACTGGGCCCCCAGTTCCATTTCTAACAATGCTCCCAGTGTATAATGTTCCACCTGATACCGGAACTTCGGATACATCAACAAGTCATTATGGTGGGGAGGAGGGTCTAGATAATAATGATCCTGGTCAGAAGTTTGAATCATCTGACAGACATGATCAATCCGGTAATTTGAATAATGCTAATTCTTTAAGAAGGGTTACTTCTTTGGAGACAACTGATGAACAGAAGTCTGATATTCTTAATAGTGACTTCACTAGCCATTGGCAAAATTTGCAATTTGGACGGTTTTGCCAAAATCCACGGCTCCAAAGTCCTCTAACATATCCTTCACCTGTCATGGTGCCACCTATGTATCTACAGGGTCGTTTTCCATGGGATGACCCTGGAAGACCTCTTTCGGGCAATATGAACGTCTTCACTCAGCTTATGAGTTATGGCCCTCGTATAGTTCCGGTTTCTCCTATTCAGTCTGTTTCTAATAGACCTCCAAACGTATATCAGCGTTATGTTGATGATTTACCGAGATATCGTAGTGGGACTGGAACCTATCTGCCGAAGCCTGTAAGAAAATTTTCCTCATAAGTCTGTTCTTTTTTCCTTCAATATCTTCCTGATTATTTTTACATTATTATAGCCAGATGTTAAGTATTGTTCCCCCAAGAAATATATTGCTTTTTGAAATACTGCATATCACGGATTAATAATTGTTTGAAACTAAGCCCTTGCTAGCTCTCAAGGTACAGATTGTTGGCTGCAAAGCCATCCTGATGTCCAGTGGGTCATGTTCAATCCCTCTCTTTCCTACTTAGTAGTGATAAAAAAGGAAGAAAAGAAAAACAACTTGGCACTGCTGCAGATGGCTGTCGATTACTGTTTTAATGTTGACCTTAGCATATAGAGCAATTTTATGTCTGCTTTCCCTGTTCAACCTTTAATGGCCATCCTGTCCATCCTCTGGATGGTTTGATCCTGTGTTACACGAACTCGGATAGAGTGTCCGGTTGGACACGGTATTTTGAAGAGTCCGACATGGGTACTCCTCAATTTTGCCAAATTTTTACACTAAAATGAAGTGTCTAGTACCCATACCCTTGTCCGAGTGTTGAACACCGGTACTGTAGGGTGTGTAACATGGGTTTGATCATGTCATGTCATTTTATCCATTTATGTGTCCGTCAGCAATTCTTGTATGAATGAACAATATCATTAGCAATTGCATGCCATTATTGTGGTAAAGTGGTCACAAGGCATGAACTAGGCAGATGAAATATGAATAGAATATACGCTTAGATCATCAAGTTGTGCCCACCATACTGGAGGGCTGGCTCTAATCACACTTCTGCTGAAAACTCTTATACTACACTGTAGTGATGTTGCAAGTTGAAAATTTAATTTCTTTTGCATATATATAGATATTTGTAGCTCATCTTTGTTGTCAAAGCTACATTGCATGGTTTCATTAGTTCTGCTCCATTATATGAGTAATTGAGCATAACTGCTCATCTTTGTTGTCAATATCTGTTTACATATTGTCACTGTTAACACTTAATAAGATACTTCTAAAATATATAAACCATTTACTAGATACTTGAACCTTTACCTTTAATTTTGTTCAGAAGGTTTCTGTTAGGGACCGGCATCCATCAGGCACTAGAAGAGGCAACTACAATTATGATAGAAGTGACAACAATGGTGACAAAGAAGGGAACTGGAATTTGAATTCAAAATCAAGAGCTACCGGTCGCAACCATAATCGCAACCAAACTGAGAAGTCAAGCTCAAGGCTTGACAGGCTGGCTGCCAGTGAGAGTCGACCTGATAGGTCATGGAATTCATACAGACACGACACATATCCCTCATACCAGTCACAAAATGGTCCATTGCACTCTAATTCTAGTCAGGGTGGTCCCCCAGATGCTGCATATGGCATGTATTCTGTACCAGCTATGAACCCCCCTAGTGGCTTGTCATCCAATGGGCCAACTGCTCCATCTGTTGTAATGCTGTATCCATATGACCATAATCCGAACTATGGTTCACATGCTGAACAGCTTGAGTTTGGAACTCTGGGCCCTGGGGTTTTCTCAGGTATGAACGAACAATCACACTCAAGTGAGGGAAGCCGGGCAAGGGGAGCATTTGAGGAACATAGAGTCCAGGGGAGTTCTGCACACTATTCTTCACCAGATCAACCATCTTCACCTCGTCATCATAGGTACCTCTGCTTTGAAAGCTTATTTTGAACGTTTCTGTATGATTCTCGTGTATCATGTAGTTGCGGGTTTTAAATTGTGGCTACATAGCTGGATGCCTTGCTTCTTAGCTATTTTTCTAGCAGCCGTAATAATGTGGCTCAGTGACTACTTGTCACAAGTTAATTTTATTTATTTTTTCATTCTTATGGAGATAATCGCAATTTTTAGGGGAGCTAGCAGAGAAGTCAGGTGTTATGATGCAATCAAGGGCAAGGCCAGTAGGCTTCAAACTATTAACCAGAAATATCAAGCCCACTAGGCTGCAAACTATTTACCAGAAATATCAAGTCCAGTAGGCTGCAAACTATTAACCAGGAATCGTAGTTGATAGGCTACAACCACATCTATAACTGTAAGATTTTATCCTAGAACTCTATCTCTGCTCAGCCATGTTCCTAGACCTAAACCTGCAATTTATAACTCTCTCCAAAAAGTTATGATTTTGTTTTAATCCAATGACAAAATAGCTTTAACTTCGATGATATCCCCTACACCTAAATTCTTACGTTTTAACATAAAGGCCATAAAATTATAACCGTAGTTTACCTATATGCCGGAGGGTGTTATTTTGGTATGAATTTAACTTATTTAAGCTGAAGTCGTGACCTACAAATCCTTCTTCTAGGAAGTCATTGTGTCAGCATACTCGACAAAAAACAAAGTCATTGTGTCACCAGTATTAAAGGTACAACAACCCTAGAATTATCCACGCCTTGAGAGTGGCCATGTTTACTAAAGCTAACAATAAGGTTTTCTTAATTGCTCCTTGCTGGTGGATTTGAGTAAGGTGATATAAAATGCTGTGGTACATCCGATACTATTCTCACCAAATTGTGTAAGATTGACTATCATTTTGCTAACAAATGCATACACCCATAATATGTAGTGCTATAGGTGAATGGTAGTAAAATAACTTATACTAGAGGAAATTATGTAATATTCTCACATTCGGTGGGAATCTGAGAGGGGTCAGAAATTTAGACCACTGAAAACTTTTCTAGAGGAAATTTAGGCCGACTTTGGCGATGTTACCCTAAAAGTTAAAGCCTCCACTTTGGTAAGTAACATTCCTTTCTTTCTTTTCTTTTCTTTTTTGCCTGTATAATAAGGGCCTGAAAAAATAGGAGGTATCAGATTCAGGCAAGTGATACCGGAAGCATTGTATTGCAAGTTTGAAAATTTAGGTAGCATTCGTCTGCTTGGAAAGTCATGCTTCGGAGTCTAGTCAGAAAATAATTGATATTGTATCTACAAGCACTGGATTTTTAAAGCTAATATAGGACCATCAGGAGTTTTGTTGTAGACACATTAATGAATCTCATGAAGAATATTTATCACACCATTATATATATACTATAACCAAGAATATGCAAACATGGTGAGCAACCTGTAAGAGGGCAAGTTTGTGCTGGCGTTGTCGGAATACTTGACTATGCTGGCATGCTTCTCATGTTGATTGAAATAACCTTATCATCTTTTAGTTTAACTTGGACTAGTTTTGAAAGCATCGATAACGCCAGTGGGGGCATAAGAGAGCCTGTACTGATCAGATTTTGAATGGACTTGGACTTTTTGTCGTTTGGTGGTTAACTTTGAAATTTATACTATTTTATAGTTACTAATATTAAAAGGGGTTAAAGATCATGTTATGGGAATTCTAGTGCTCATTCGTCGTTCCTGGCCTCTCTGTTTGTGAGTTGTAACTAGCTGAGGAGAACTGGAAGTCACTGATTTGAATTACCTAAGCACTACAGCATCTTTGGCAGTTTTGCTGGTTTTAGCTGTAGTTTAAAATTCTTCTACCTTTTTGTTGAGCTTTAATACAACTTTCTAAACAATTATTTTCGACTATATCAATGGGTTGTTTTGTGATGTTGTCAATGTATTATCTTAACAGGAGGGTGTGATTATTTTGCCAGAACAGTGGCCCAAAGGATTTATCAGTTGAAAGATGAGGATTTTCCGATGCTTGCATTTCCCAACCAGCAAAAAAATGGTGGGAGAAATTATGATGAGAGACCGACACACTATCAAGGCTCATTCTCACCTCGGTCTTAGAATGAACTATCTGGTTTTAGTGCATGCTTTTCTGAAGTGTCGTGGTCACCTTTTCAGCTCTATGCTTGTATGTAAACTACCAGTCATCTAACCCACAGAGCCCCTCTTCAAGGATATATGAAAGGGCCGCAGGAAGGGGGGAAAGAAATACTAGCTAGCTTAAGATTTTTCTCTATTTGTTTCCTCTTAGGTTGACACATTGTAATCTTGTTGAAATAGAAAGTCCTCAGGGTTCAGTTTTAGGTTTTACCTCGTTTTAATGTGTTGCCATCAGGATTTTCTTTTACATATTAGGCTGTTCTCATACATAAGCTCACTCTATATCAGCTTTCTTGTTAGACTCTTCTTCAAGATGTTGCTAACGGTTCGCCAAGAATTAGCCGACAAAAATTCTATTCTTAGTCAAAGTCTGATACTAATCGATCTTCTTGTGGTAAGGTTTAATGTAAACTTTGGGCATGTGCATGTACATGTACTTGATTATGAAGCCTTGAGGGAAATTAGTGATTATTGAGCTAACCCAATTAGATTTATTGTGGATTTATTGGTTTCAAATCTATTTCCATTTATGCTATGCGTGGTCCATGACACTATGTGACGGTGGGTTCATGTTGAAGAGCAATCACTTAGTCTGCATTATTCACTCTCTTTATCAGGGAAATGTTGTTTCCAAAGCAGAGTAAGATGGTAAGATGGTGATTGATTGCATCTTAATGCATCTTAAAAGTTTACCTCTTAATGCCTTTTAAGAGCTCACATATTTGTATTAAGAAGATTTCTTAATACAAAAATATGAGTTGTTAAAATATATTAAGAGGTGAGCTGTTAAGATACAATTAAACAAGGTACAACTTTTAGCACATAGCAGTTAAAAGTATAAATCATGTTTTCACTTGAACAAACTCAGCTTGACTCAACTGGTATGCAGAACTTGTTCCATCTATAATTTCATACACGCACCAATTATTTCTCAAAAAAGAACTTGAGACGGACCACAATTAACTTGATTTTTTCAATAAAAGACACTTCCTCCATTCCTATTTAATTGACGTTTTAGAGAATAAATTTTGTTCCTATTTATTTGACGTTTGTAGATTTTTAGGAGATTTTATTACATTACTTCCTAAATTATCCCTAAACATTTAATACTCTCCTTAATTCTTTCCTACTTTTTTAGACTATTTTCTCTCCCTCTTTTAACATCTTAATGGTATACATTCTTTCTCTCTTATAAATTCCTATATTTTCTCCATTGTTTAACGATATTTCTCTATTATCTACAATTTAGCTTTTCATTTATATATGCAAGAGTGTTTTTGGTAATACACAATAATTTTAGTAGAATTTTTATAGGAGTTTTAACTTCCTTAATAGTTGTGCAAAGCTCCAAAACGTCAAATAATTAAGAATGGAGGGGAGTAATATTAAAACACAATTACAACTTTAAGTGGAAGGGGAAGGGATAACACCTTTACAACAAGAATTAATCATTAATCCCAATCTGTTGTACAAATACAAGGCAATAAAAGCATCTTCTAACTTGCAAATAAAATATTTCATCAAAGCTATAGAATAACACAACAAGAATCAATCTACCTTTCATTTACAAAATGGCTGGAAAAATGATTTTTGATGAAGGTTAGTTGAGATCATGGTCACTGAAACTGCTCCAACCTATTTATAACGTAAACCGGGGACATTTTTTAAGCCCATTTTGCCAAGAACGAGCTTGGAAATTGCTGGAGGATTATCAAGCCCCATGCATCGGCTGAAATCATTTGCAAGCTCCACAAGTCTGCATTTGTCCTTGCTCACAGTCTTATTGGAGTTGTAATAACCAAGCCATGCCTGGTATGCTGCCTCTTTGTTTTTCATCTCTACATTGGATAATGCCTTGTCCACCTGGTAAGCTCGAAATTAATCACTTCGTTTTTTTTTTTACTAGTATACACATAAAATAAGATAACTAGAATTGCAGAACTACCCATATTATCCCCATTGGGATAAAGATAAACTTAAACAATAGCATACTACAAAAAACCAGAAGACGTAAACATGCACATACCTTTTTCTTGGTGTCTGAATCAACTAAAGGTGACGAAACCTTTGATATTGGCAGGTCCTCGAGAGTGGATAAGAAAAATTCCTCCCAAGGGGCTAACAGCAGTATGCCCTGCCCTTCCTTACCTTTACGTCCAGTTCTACCAAGTCTATGTATGTACTGCTCTTTATCAGCGGGTAAACCCACCTAACATTGTAAATTTGATAATATCATCAACCAAGGAGAGACTAGATTTATTTGATTATTTCCCTCCATAATGCCTACAATTAAAACTGACTGCAGGATCTGAAATCTCTTTTAAGCTGTAAATAAATTTGAGCTCATAGATTAGATATAGAAATGAATCTCTAACCAAAATGTCTTATAGCAAACTCGAGATACGAGGATATCAAGGATGTTGAACTAAGAACATTTTGGCAACATCCCATGCAAATATATGTTTCAGACAGCATGGCAAAATTTGGAGAGTGCTTAGAGACTGATCTTGAGCACACAAAAAAGGGGAGGCTACTGCAATTTACAGTTTTAAATCAGCATGAAGTGACGGCATTACCTGTATAACAAGACTAACATCTGGATAATCTACTCCACGTGCTGAAACATCAGATGTCACCAGGATAAGACCCTTTGACTTCCGGAATTCATCAGAGACCCTGGTTCTGTAACTTTGCGGCTTTCTAGAATGGATTTCTCGTACATTCAAGTTAAGAACACCAAGAAGGTCAGCAACAAGCCTGGTGACCATTGCAGTCGTACAGAATACAAGTACCTTCACAAATATCATAAAATTAAGCATCAGGCAAGATTGCAATCTTTTGAGACTAACATATTCCGCTGTCATTTGGATCAAAAACAAAAAGGCTACTGTAAGATGGTACTTCATTAAAATGAAAAATACAATATCATGGCAACCACCGAATTATTCTCTTTCCCTCTGTTCAAATATCTACATTTTTTAGTTTGTATCCATAAACAAGCTTTGACTATAACCATTACCTTATAATCAACATCATCTGCAATATGCTCTTTTAAAAGAACATACAGAAGTGGGAAGTGCATGTCCAGAGGAGCAACTAGATGCGTCTGCCTAACCTGAAACCATATGATTATAGAAAACTTACAATGTCAGTTGAACCCTAGAATAAGAAATATATAATGAAAGCAGCTAATCGCCTACCTGTGCATGTGTCTCTTGACTGCCCTCCTCAACAGTATTAATATATTCATGATCTCTCTTCAGAGCAATGTGGCAGATTTGACGGACCTTCATACCAGAAAGAATATTTAGAATTCATCTAAGTTTGAAAGACATGCCACCATACATAAAATAAAAGACATTACCACTCTAAAATAAAAGAGAAACCTCTTGTGGGACTGTTGCAGAGAACAGAAGTGTTTGTCGCTCTTTTGGAACAGCAGCTATGATCTTTTCAATGTCTTTACGGAATCCCATGTCTAACAGATGATCAGCTTCATCCAGAACCAGAACCTTGACACCCATCAGCCGAGTTGCAAAACCCGTAGTATTCTCAATATGATCTTTCAGTCTTCCAGGCGTAGCCACAAGAATCTGAGTTTCACATGTGAAAACCAAGGTAATGTTCAACAAAAAATACATTTAAAATGCAGCAAATGCAAAAAGGAAGACTCAGTGTTTTGATTGGTTAGGCTAAGGAATGTGTTTCAACCGAAAATCTGTAATGTAGTAAATTTAAGTTCTCTGGGCAGGAATATAGATAGTGTTTTCAATGAATCTACATAGTAGAAATAAAGGCATATATTAACATAATTCATGAGCACAGCATCTTGCAATGACAAGAAACTCACCTGGCATGGGTTTGCTTGCATCTGTTTCTGTTCTAAAGCAAGTCTTGTACCTCCTATAACAACTTGAACGCCAATAGAAGAGTGATACTTCAACAGTTTGTCAGCCTCTGCAGCAGCTTGACTTGCAAGCTCTCTAGTTGGGCACATTACTAGCACAAGAATTGGAGGTCGCGTTTGATCACGACCAACAGGTGGTGATTTTGAAACTACTTCAATTGATGGAAGCTGAAATTAAGATTTAGGGGTAAGTACAAGTAAAATTGGTAAACATCTGTCACTCAGCTAGAAAGTCGGTCTATTTGAGAGAATACGCCTCTAGCTCTCTCAAGTCCCACCAAATTTATAAGAACATCAAAATTCTCAACGCGGCTCATCTCTCTAACTATACCCACTATCCATGGGTTGCAGACTGAGTACGCAGGTTGGGGAGAGAGAACACATAAAGGAAGCAGCATATGTCTAAGAATTTATGCATTATTTTCCATGTAGGCAACTACTTATCATTAATTTAACAAAAATAAATTTATAAGTAAACAAAATGCAAATGCTATTGTAAAGGACGGAGCAGGAAGTTTTCAAAAAGCCAAAGGAGAGATAAATTTCTCCCATCCTATAGATGGAGGTGAAGAAGATCGCGTTTTAACTGATTCATACGCCAACAAACCTAGATCAAGTGTCTTACCAGAAAGGCTACAGTTTTTCCAGTGCCAGTTCTTGCTTTGGCTAGCACATCCTTACCTACAAATAAAATTGGTCATAATCAGCTTAATCATTATATGGGCAATTTAAGAACCTAAATGAAACATCACTTCACAAAAATAAAAAAAGAAAGTAAGTACACAGTAAAAGAGCGTGAATGAAAATATTTGAGAAAATTAATAAAGTCGTGGGAGGTAATGCTCGTTTAGACAGCGGGTTTAAAACAGGTAACCTAGTGTCAACGGTTTGAAACAGGGCATTAGGACAATACGCATGTAAACCATCATGAACAAACTGATGTAATCCCCAAGAATCAAAATAGTGAGTGTTGGCTAATAGGAACAAAATAGTTAGTGTTGGCTACCTCATATTATTCTGCAGATATTAACTATTTTAGATAGAGCTATTAATGTTCCTCCACCATATCCAATTGTAGTTATGCAGCTATGCTGTTTTATCAATACAAAACTCACTAATCAATTCTAAGTTTCTTTGGGACACTAATGGCTTAGAAAGTTAAGTTAGCTTATATTGCACCATGTCCTTTTTATAAAACTTTTTTTCTTCCCGTTGATAAATTTTTTTATTATCTTTTTTGTTGATAAGTATTCTGGTTAGTATTATAACAAACATAAATCACTAGCAAGGTTCAGAAGAATAAAAACTACCACATAAGCATTAAGATCTCATCCCCTCAAAAAGAAAAGAATATGATAGACAAAATATAGTTCCTGCTCAGTATCCACTCTTTTGAAACCAAAGTCTGCGTTTGTAGAAACAAACCTTTAAGAATAACAGGAAGTGTTTGTTCCTGTACAACGGTCATCTTCTCATACCCAGCATCTTTGATTGCTTTTAACGACAAGGAAGAGATTGAACATTGGTCAAACCTGACAATCAAACATAGTTTTTTTATTACACAAATCCTTACAATCAACTACATAACAAAAGCTACACAATCCGGCAATGAATTAGTGCTCTTTAAATTTCATTTAAATCATAATTCACAGGTAAATCATGACTCATGCCCTTTTGCAAAACCTTTGTGCCTTCGTTAGCCAAGTCACCTTCTTAAATATGGTTGTTAACTACATTACTTTATTATTTTCTTCTGAGTAAGAAGTTTCAGACTTTCAGTATTTTAATCATTTCAAACAATGACCAGTGGTATATTCATTACCAAACTAACTTAAAAAAACATCGTCCATCATAATATTATGATTTTGTGTCACCTTTAACTTCGCAACACAATCACATCACATTTTCTTTGTTGTATTAATATCCCTTGATTCTAACATTAAAATAATGAAGGTGTCTTTAAGAATATTCAGGCTTGTAAGATTTTGATGACAGTTTAAAAAGCAAAATGTATCATAAACACAAAAGAAGATAAATTACCTTGTTGCACTTAGGTAAGAATCACTTCCTCCATGTGAACTTGTAAGTGAAATTGCTGAACCATCTTTAATCTCCAATTTTGAAAAAGAACTTGCAGTCTTGAACACCTCCTCACAATCATCCTCATCAACAGCTTCACCGTCTTCTTCACTATCTTCTTCGCTAAACAATTCTCGAAAACTATCCCTTACTTTCCCCAATTCCTCACTCTCGTCTTCATTGTCTTCCTCCTCCACACCATCAATATCATCAATATCCGACATCATTAAACCTCCTGTCTTGGAAGCGTTAATACCTATCCTCAGCCCTCCACCACGGCCACTCCTTTGGTCCCTCCCAGAACCTAATTCCGAACCTCTCCCACCTCTACTCCCCATCAATGAATTCCTCCCACCTCGTGAACCATTATCTTTCCTCCCTGACATAAATCTTTCATTTCTTCCCTCCATTTCATCCCCAAAACGTACTTTTCCCATTGAATCCTGTGAAAACGACTCAAATGAGTCCTGACCTCCTCTTCCCCTTCCCCTTCCCCTTCCCCTATTTGAGACGACTCCCCTTCCATTGCCATTCGAATCCCAACCTCCTCTTCCCCTTCCCCTATTTGAGAAGCCTCCCCTTCCATTGTCATTCGAATCCCGATTCCCTCTTCCCCTGTTCATCAAACCTCCTCTTCCCCTACTCGATAAACCTCCTCTTCCTCTGCTAGATAATGTTCCCCTTCCTCTACTTGACATGCCATAATCATTTGAATCACTCTCTCTCTCCCAACCTCTTGAACCATTCTCTCCTCCTCTTCCTCTGCTAGATAAAGTTCCCCTTCCCCTGCTCGACATGCCATAATGATTTGAATCACTCTCTCTCCCCCAATTTCTTGAACCATTCTCTCCTCTTCCTCTCCTAGATAATGCTCCCCTTCCTCTGCTCGACCTGCCATAATCATTTGAATCACTCTCTCTCCCCCAACCTCTTGAACCATTCTCTCCTCCTCTTCCTCTACTGGACATGCCATAATCATTTGAATCACCCTCTCTCCCCCAACCTCTTGAACCATTCTCTCTTTTCCCCTCAAAATCACCACTAAACCACCCATTACCCCTCGAATCACGTGAAGGTGAATCAAACGAGTCTCGATTCCCTCTTCCCCTACTCGAATATCCTCCTCTTCCACGGCTGGAATTACCATAACCATCTGAATCACTCTCTCTCCTCCTCTTCACCGAAGAAACTCCATTCCTGCCTCTACCTGAATCGCCATTATCATCACTATCACTATACAACTTAGTTTTACTGCTACGAAACGAGTCAGACCTCAACTCACTAACCCAGTCACTGAGTTCAGCTTCATCCTCAATCATACTCTTCGAAGCCTTAATCTCCGAGCTGGGTCTACCAGTCGAGAATTCACAAACACTACCCAATTGGGGCTCAATTTGGCTCGATACATTTGGGTACTGAATTCTTTTAGACAAAGATTGGTACTTGAGCTTGTGAGGGAAGACCCGGGAGAAAATGGGGACGACCAGAGAGGGTTTTAGGTTTGAATTAGGCTTCATGTGAGAGAAACGGGTGACTGGAAGTGGAGGGTTTAACAGAAGGAGGTTTTGGATGAGCTTGACTGGCATGCTGTAATTGTAAAAAAAAAACTGTGTTTCTTCTTCTTTATCCCAATTAAGGGGCCGTGGAAAGCAAAGAAATGGGGTGAATTATCGAAAAGATTGAAAAGGGTTAGTAGGAAACCTGAATTTTCAGGTTGCAGAAGCTTGAAAGAGAAGAATTTGTGAGGTAGAGGGAGGGATAGGGTTTAATTCCTCTGTGCTGTCTGAAGAGGGTTTAAGGTGAATACAATATAAGTAACAAAAATGGAATCATGCTAGTTGCTAGAGCTGGCGGACGGGCGCGGGCCGGGACGGGCAATGGTCGGGTCGAGTTAAAACGGGCCGGGCCAAAAAAATTTAGATTTTTACGGGTCAAAAAAAGTAAGCCCATAGCCAGCGGGCTCACGGGCAGGCCGAAGGTGGTTTATGCCTATTTTTTTGCACTTTTTTGAGCCCGCAAAGTCATGGTCGGTAAGTCAGCCAAAAAGGCTGAGGATTTTGTGGGCAAAAAATACCAAAGCTCGCATTTTTTGACAGCCACCACTTACTATGAAGCTTTACTCTGCTTTGCAGTGTCTACTTAATTGCAACTACTCTTTCCTGCCTTGGTTCTCACGTTTAGATCGAGTTTTAGAAGATGTGGGTCGATTGGGTTGAATAAGGTGTTACTCCCTCCATTCTTTAATATAGGTCGTTTTAAAGTTGTGCATAAGTATTAAGATAATGATTGTATAGCATTAACTATAATATCAATTGTCTATATTGCCCTTATATTGGAATAAGAGTTTGTTATTTATCGGACAAAAAATAGTGAGACAATCAAAGTTACACTTAATACTTGGGGTAATATTAAAAACTAAATAATTAATGCTTACTTGAAATTCTCAAACGACTTATATTAAGGAACAAAAATATTTTTCTAAAACGATTTATATTAAGGAATGGAGGGAATAATATTATTCTCTCTCTTGATTAAAATTTGTAAGTATGTCAAATGAAGAGAACAGAACAACACTTTCTTCCAATTTATTTCTTTTATCTTTAAATCAAAACTCCAAAATAAAGCTTAATCTATTATCTAAGAGTATTAATGGGTCATTTTGTTCAAGAGCTAGCTCTTAAAAACAATGATAAATTATTAATACCATTATGAATAGAATTGAGGTTTTATATAAAATTAATAAAAATTTTAGGATGAGATAGAATTAGGACTAGTCTAGGACTCGTGACATATTGCATTTAATGTTATCTGTGACGCCCCCAAAATAGGTATATATCACCCATTCTGAGTTGTCAATACATGGTACAGAAACAACTTACAACTTTATTAATACAACATAAAAACTGAGAGTTTAAATACAAATATTATTTTCTAAACAATATCTATACCCAAATAAATTCTCATCACAATTATTGATACATTATTTTATAAAAATGGTGAGGACTACTAAACAACTCTCTCTAAAACCATCATTCCATACCCCACTGCATCTTCTGCATACATTCTCGCCTCACGAAGAAAAATAGAACAAAAAGAAAAAGGGTGAGCTCAACTAGCCCAGTAAAGAACATTATGACTAAGATAATATAGAACAAATTATCGTTAGTCTTCAACAAGGAAAAATCTGATAAAATACAATAAACAACAAGTTTCAGATCAATATTCGCAGCGGAAAATAATAATTCATAGAAGAGTTACGTAGAGAATGAAATCTACTACTATCTATGAATTTAAAAGTCCATCAACAGTATTTTTATTCCTGTAACATCAATCAATATACATCTTGAATCAAATATTCATCTTTGCACTACATGCCAAAGATATTCACCAGTTGGTCATGTTCATCTCAACACCTGTTCATCTTTGCACTACGAGCCAAAGATATTCATTATAAAATCATTAATCTTTACACTACAGGCCAAAGATATTCAATTATATCATCATTTAGGACCGAGGATGATGAAAAATATTTTAAAAAAAAAGCGAATTCAAAGGAAACAAAAGAATAAATATTAAGGATTCAGTATCTCTCGGTTTATACATGTCCAAAAAAATACCCCATAAATAATCATAAGGAGTAAAATTCAAGAATGATCAAAACATGGATACAATCAAAGCTAGTATCCATAATAGATATTTTGGACGAAAAGAAAAATTTTATTTTTCAATAAATAATGTCGTATTCGTGAATAAGTGTCAGATATCGTGAATAATGGTCGATATATCGTGAATAGTAATCCCGACACAAAAAAGTTCTAAATTTGATTAAAAGTTCAGATCAATACTTTGGCATAATGATATTGGAAGAAATAATATCATTTTTAAAAAATAATATCCCTTACCTCGAAAGAATATTACTTCAAATTTGAAACACCTGGATATAAGCTATGACTTGAACTCGCCTTCAGATATAGCAACACTCAAAGTATTAAAATACTCACAAGAATACGCTTAATATATCGAGAGAAAAAGAGAGAAAAAACTTTAGTTTCTGGTGTAATTTTTAATTCTAACCTAAGCACCCTATTTATAGGAAAATGCTTAAAACACTAAAGCAGAAAATTTAATAAATTAATAATATATTTAACAAAATTTCTTACGTACACTAGATTTGCCCAAAAACTTCAGCCACCATGTGGGCTCACCTCACCAAACTTAAAAAAAACGTTTTTGTTAATATAAATATTTAAAACTTTCAAAAATCAATTATTTCAGAACTTCAGAACTTCAATAGTTCATAATAAATAGCTCTTTTGTCAGAAAAATTCGAATCACATGTCTTTTTCATAGGAAATTTCATTTTCTACAACTTTACAGAAGAAAGTTTTTCCAAATTCCAAATGTAAATTGACCAAATCCATAAACCAAGCGATTTTACGTGCTATAATCAAATTTCGGTCAAGAAATGGGCCCCACGAGACATGCTAAAATGTTTTAAATATTTTTAGTAACAAAATACTCCTCCTCCTCATATACTCATATATCCCACATTCATTGAAAAAATATCACCATTATTATATTATTAAAATATAATAATATATTTAAATAAATTATTTTATCGTAAAAGATAAAATATTAATTTTCAACAATTGTCACATAAAAAATTTTCTCCATCTATATCCACATATAATCAATATTTTTCTCATCATATAAATCAATAATTAATTATTCACAAATAATATTACGTAATCACAATCTTCGACAACTGCAGTTGCTCCTACGATAGAGGGCTTTCCAATAAGGATTTCTCCTTATTGGCGCGCAATTAGATGACCTAACCTCTCCTTAGACAGAACTTTATAGGCATTGCCAACAATGTTATCCAATAATATTATTCAGATAATATGAATTATTGCTTCGATAATGGAAAATATTGTGTAATGAAAATTATCAAAACAACGAAGAATATAAAATATCAATGCAAAGAATTATCGAATCAATAAAATAAAATATCTTTGAAAGAATTCTTGTCACAATGTGACGCCCCCAAAATAGGTATACATCACCCATTCTGAGTTGTCAATACATGGTACGAGAAACAACTACAACTTTATTATTACAACAAGAAATCGTGAGTTTTGAATACAAATATTATCTTCTGTATAATATCTATACTCAAATAAATCCTCATCACATTTATTGATACATTATTTTATAAAATGGTGAGGACTACTAAACAACTCTCTCTAGAACCTTCATTCCATACCCCACTGCTTCTCGCTATATTCTCGCCTCTACGAGAAGAAAAATGGAACAAAAAGGAAAAGGGTGAGCTCAACTAGCCCAAAAGAATATTATGACTAAGATAATATACAACAAATTATCATTAGTCTTCACGGGAAAAATCTAATAGAATACAATAGACAACAAGTTTTAAATCAATATTCATGGTGAAATAATAATTCATTAGAAGAATTAAGTAGAGAGAATGCAAACTACTATCTTCTATGTATGAATTTAAAAGTTCATCGCTCTATCTTTTATCCTCAGAACATCAATCAATATATATCCGAATCAAATATTTATCTTTACTACTACAGCCAAAAATATTCATCGACCGGTCATGTTCATCTAAACACTGCTCATCTTTTTTGACTACGGGCCAAAGATATTCATCGAAATCATTCATCTTTGCACTACAGGTGCCAAAGATATTCAATAATATCATCATTTAAGACCGAGGATGATGAAAAATATTTTTAAAGAAACGAATCCAAAGAAACAAAATGACAAGGATTAAGGATTCGTACTTTGTTTTATCCATGTCCAAAAACACCTAAAAATAATCATAGTGGTGTAAAATTCAAGAATGATCAAAACATGGATACAATCAAAGCTAGTATCCATAATAGATATTTTAGAGCGAAAAGAGAAAATTTTCATTTTTCTATGAATAGTCTTGCCGTATTCGTGAATAATTATGTCGTGATACGTGGATAGTCAGATATCGTGAATAAGAACTCAGACACCAAAAGTTCCAAATTTGATAAAAACTTCAGATCAATATTTCAAAGATAATGATATTGAAGAAATACTATCATTACTGAAAAAAATAATATCCACTTACCTCGAAAAGATCAAGATCTTTTTTATTTGAAACACCTGATATAAAGGCTATGACTTGAACTTGCAACTGTATAGCAATACTCAAAATATACTCAAAATACTCACAAGAATATGCTCGATAATATAGAGAGAAAACTTGATTTTCGGTGTGATTTTCAATTCTAATCTAAGACCCTATTTATAGGAAAATGCTTAACAACAAAAAACAGTAAAATTTAATTTAATAATATTATTATTTTTTCCACAACTTCCTACGCACTAAGAATCAATTCAGCTCCTTCCACACACATGTGAAACACACCAAAATAAAAAAAACGTTTTTGTTACTTAAAATATTTTAAACTTCCAAAATTAATTATTTGAGCTTGAACTTCAATAATTCATAATAAATAGCCATTTTATCGGAAAATTCAATCTCGTGAGTTTTTATAGGAAATTCAATTCTCTACAACTTTACGTAAGAAAGTTTTTCCAAATTTCAAATGTAAATTGCCCGAATTCTAAAGCAGGCGATTTTACGAGTTATAATCAAATTTCAAATGAGAAATGGGGTCCACCGACACATAAAACATGCTTTAAATATTTTGATAACAAAATACTTCTCCTCATATATACTCATATATCCCACATTTATCGTAAAAAATATCATCATTATTATATTATTAAAATATAATAATATATTTAAATGAATTATTTTATCGAGAAAAGATAAAATTTCAATTTTCAACAATTGTCACATTAAAATTTTCTCCATCTATATCCACATAAAATCAATATTTTCCTCATCATATGAATCAATAATTAATTATTCACAAATAATATTACAAAATTACAATATTGACAACAGACGGTTCAGGAAGAGGGGCTTTCGATAAAATTTCTCCTTCTTGGCGCATGATTAGGTGACCAAACCTCTCCTTGAAGATGAACTTTCTAGATATTGCCAATAATGTTATCTAATAATATTATTCAGATATAATATGAATTATTGCTTCGATAATGAAAAATATTGTGTAATGACAATTATTGAAACAACAAAGAATATATAAAATATCAACGCAAACAATTATTAAATTAATAAAATAAAATCTTTGAGCGATAATTACTGTAACCATTATTGAAAGTAGTGCCTTAACGTAAGAATCAATAATTAGAGCAATATATCAGTGTCTTCTTGTGTTTTAACCAAAGTATTTTAATAAGTATAATTGATAATAACTACGCCAATTATTTTTAAACAACTTATATTTGTCTTTTCTTCATCCAATCGCTTTCAGTTATGGGGCCCACACATGGTCAAATTGTCGTCGTATTCAATATTCCCAAGCGGATGCTGAATATTCCACGACCAAACAAATATTCACGACAACAATGAATATTTTATAACCACTTGCTTATTTTGAAATATTTGCGTATTTTACCCATAACTATCCACAGTAATCAAATCAACCCTTACTATTTCAAAATAATAAATAGAAAAAATTAAATTTCATTAATAATAAGTTGGGGTCTTACAAACAATTATTGAGTAATGCCTTCTTACGTAAAAATCAATAATTAGTGCAATACCATGTGCTACTGTATTTTAACCACCGAGTATTTTAACAGTATTAACTGTAAGACCCCAAATTTTTTATAAATAAAATAGAATTTCCTTTATTTATTATTTTGAAGTAGTAAGGGTTGATTTGATTAATGTGGTTAATTATGTAAAATGCGCAAATATTTTAAAATAAGTTAAGTTGGTTATAAAATATTCATTATCGTTTGGAATATTCGCTTGATCGTGGAATATTCGCATCGTCGAGGAATATTCGTATTTACTCGACAAATGCATGTGTGGGCCCGATAACTGAAAAGCGATTGGATGAAGAAAACGACAAGTATAATTTGTTTATAAATAACGACGTAGTTATATCATTATTATCGCTGAATACCCAAATGTTAAAACACAATGAATACGCTATTGTCTGACACAAAGAATACACACAATGATTGCACCAATTATTGATTCTTACGTAAGAAGGCACTACTCAATAATTGTTACAAAGAATTATTTATTGAGATTTTATTTTATCGATTCAATAATTGCGCGTTGATTTTTTATATTATCGTTGTTTCAATAATTGTCACTACACAAGATTTTCCATTATCGAGACAATAATTCATATTATCCTAATAATATTATTGATAACATTATTGGCAATGTCTAGAAAATTCATCTAAGAAGAGGTTTGGTCACCTAATCAAGGCTAGAAGAAGAGAGATCCTTATCGAAAGCCCTCTTCCTCTTAACGAATTCGGTCACAAAGATCGTGATTCTGTAATATTATTTATGAATAATTAATTATTGATTTATATGATGAGAAAAATATTGATTTTATGTGGATATAAATGGAGAAATTTTTAATGTGATAATTGTTAAAAATTAATATTTTATCTTTTTCTGGATAAAATAATTCATTTAAATATATTATTTTAATAATATATTAACAGTGATATTTTTATAATGAATGTGGGATATATGAGTATATGAGGAGGAAGAGTATTTTTGTGGCATTAAATATTTAACACATATTTCAGATGTTGGTGGACACAATTATCGATCGAAATTTGATTATAAATTTGTAAAATCGGTAGCTTGATTCTCAGAATATTATTTATGAATAATTAATTATTGATTTATATGATGAGCAAAATATTGATTTTATGTGGATATAAATGGAGAAAATTTTAATGTGACAATTGTTTAAAATTAATATTTTATCTTTTTCCGATAAAATAATTCATTTAAATATATTATTTTAATAATATATTAACAGTGATATTTTATAATGAATGTGGGATATATGAGAGTATATGAGGAGGAATAGTATTTTTGTGGCATTAAATATTTAACACATATTTTGTGTGTTGGTGGACACAATTATTAATCAAAATTTGATTATAAATTGTAAAATCGCTTGCTTTGATTCTCAGAATATTATTTATGAATAATTAATTATTGATTTATATGATGAGCAAAATATTGATTTTATGTGGATATAAATGGAGAAAATTTTTAATGTGACAATTGTTGAAAATTAATATTTTATCTTTTTCTGATAAAATAATTTATTTAAATATATTATTTTAATAATATATTAACAGGTGATATTTTTATAATGAATGTGGGATATATGAGTATATGAGGAGGAAGAGTATTTTTGTGGCATTAAATATTTAACACATATTTTGTGTGTTGGTGGACACAATTATTGACCGAAATTTGATTATAGCTTGTAAAATTGTCCGTTTGTGGATTTCGGTCAATTTTTGTTTGGAATTTGGAAAAACTTTCTTCTGCAAAGTTTTAGAGAATTGAATTTCCTATAAAAACACGCGAGATTCGAATTTTCTGATAAAAGGGTTATTTATTATGAATTATTGAAGTTCTGAAGTTCCGAAATAATTATTTTTAAAGGTTTTAAATTTGTTTTAAAAGAAAAACGTTTTTGGAATGTTTAGGTGGCCTCATTTAACATTTGTAAGAGCTGAATTCAGTTGTCAAGTGTGCGTATGAGGTTTTGGAAAATAAATAATATTAATTTATTAAATTTTCTACTTTGTTGTTCTAAAGCATTTTCCTATAAATAGGGTCTTGGGTTAAATTGAAAATCACACCGTAAACCAAGTTTTCTTTTCTATATTATCGAGCGTATTCTTGTGAGTATTTTGAGTATTGCTATACGGTGCAAGTTCAAGTCATAAATATATATCCTGTTTTTCAACTAGAAAGTCTCGTCTTTTCGAGGTAAGGATGTTATTTTCTTCTCAAATGATATTATTTCTTCAATATCATTACGCCGAAATATTGGTTGGAAATTTTATCAAATTTGGAACTTTTTCATGTATAGGGGTTACTATTCACGAGTTATTATTCATTTAAAGTACTATTCACGAAAGCGTGAAGATGTTTTTTTTGTGAAATTTTTATCTTTTGGTGTCTGAGATTACTATTCACGATATCGACACTTATTCACGAATCTGACTATTCACCTTAAAAATGAAATTTCTTCTTTTGTCCAAAATATCTATTATGGATACTAGCTTTGATTGTATCCATGTTTTGATCATTCTTGAATTTTACTCCACTCGATTATTTATGAAGTATTTTTGAGCTTGGATTGTTTAAAATACGAATCCTTAATATTTGTTCTTTTGTTTCACCGGATTCGCTTCCTTTAAAATATTTTTCATCATCCTCACCCTAAATGATGATATTCTTGAATATCTTTGGCCTCAGTAGTGCAAAGATGAATGATATCTTGATGAATATCTTTGGCCCGTAGTGCAAAAGATGAGCAGTGTTGAGATGAAACATGATTGATCGATTAATATCTTTGGCCTTTAGTGCAAAGATGAACAGTGTTGAGATGAACATGACCGATCGATGAATATCTTTGGCTCACCAGTGCAAAGATGAATATTTGATTTGAGATGAATATTGATTGATGTTACAGGATAAAATATTGATGATGGACTCGTTAAATTCATAGATTATAGTAGATTTCATTCTCTACGTAACTCTTCTACATGAATTATTATTTTCATTGCGAATATTGATCTAAAACTTGTTGTCTATTGATTCTATCGATTTTTCCTCGTCAAGACTAACGATAATTTGTTCTATATTATCTTAGTCATAACATTCTTTATTGGGCTAGTTGAGCTCACCCTTTCCTTTTGTTCCATTTTTCTTCTCGAAGCGAGATTATAGCGAGGAACTAGTTGGGGTGTAGAGTGATGGTTCTAGATAGTCGTTTTAGTAGTCCTCACTATTCTCGTAAAAATCTTGTATCAATAATGAGGATTTATTTGAGTGTGGATATTGTCTAGAAGACAATATTTGTATTTAAACTCACAGCTTTATGTGTTGTCGATTTTTGCACGACAAATGTATTAATAAAGTTGTAGTTGTTTCGCATGCATATATTTGGCGACTCGAATGGGTTGGATGGAATGGACCTATTTTGGGGCGCGTCACTGGTATCGAGCTTAGGATATGATCTCCAAGCGGAGATCGGGGAAGAGAACTAGGAGGGAGAGACGATTAAATCCTTCGCTAGTGTCCTACCTAAGCTTATTTTGTTAGTTGGTCAAGATATAGGGATATTATGTGATATGTTGATTTCTTTAATTAACCCTTGTTTTATGACGATGATTTGAGAATGTCGATTTGAGAATATTAACAATGGAGTAAATGAGACCGTGGAGATGCTCAGACTTTACCAACGAGGAGAACATGCAATAAATCGGCAATGTTCTCTCAGTGAACAACACCAACGGAAAGAGATGATGAACGAGGGGATGTTTAGAAGCTTTTTGCAATTCATGCAAAATCGCATTTAGGAGACTCGTGCACAAAATATCGGTGGAAATGATAACAACGTCACGGTTTGTCACGCCAAGCGCTTCAAAGAGTTGGGACCACTGCACTGCGGGAAAGCCGGATCCGATTAAGCGCGAGACGTGGGTCAAACAAATTACCAAGATATTCGATGTCTTGGGATGCACGGAGGAACGAAAAGTTCCATTCGCTACTTTTATGTTCCGTAAATTTGAGGCGATTCATCGGGTGGGAATCAGGAAGCGTACCCATCCAAATTGCACTCAAAGATGTCATGGGAGACGCTTGAGAAGCAGTTCAATGACAAGTACTTCCCGAAAGTATTCGCCATATGAAAGAGGTAGAGTTTATTAGACTAGAACAAAACAACACGACGGTGTCCCAATACGAGGCGAAGTTCGCAGAGTTATCCAGGTTTGCACCTCATTTGGTAGAGAATGAGGAACGAATGACGAGGATGTTTCTGAGAGGTTTAAAACCCGAGATACGTCAATATCTCATTTCTCATAAATTTTCTTTATATTCAGATGTTGTGAACAGGGCTCAATTATTAGAGCGAGATAATGAGTCTGTTCAACTAGGCGACCTACAACTCGATGATAATCGTACTGATGACAACGGTCATCGGAACAATGATAACCATTGTGGAGGAAATTATCATGCCAAAAATGGTAACCACTTCGGTGGTAATCATGGCCAAGATAATAGAAGAAATAATTTAAGTGGAAATTTCAAGAAGAGAAGATTAAACGATGACGGAAAGACGCTTAAGAAAGATCATCAAGACCAAAGAATAAATTCTAGGGGGGGAGAACGACCGCCAGTTAGATGTTACAAATGCGGAGAGAAGGGACATATAAGTCCAAACTGTTCAAAGCCTTCCAAGGTATGTTTTAGTTGTGGAAAAGATGGTCATATAGCTCGAGATTGTCCTGTAGTGAAATCAAGTCCAGCTTGGACGGTGGCACCAAAGGCGGATACGGAAAAGACAAAGTCAACGGTTCTGGAAGAAATATTTGGTGTGACCGGTCGAGAATGCGAGAACCCGAACGAATTTAGCAGGTTAGTTAATTATAAATTCTTGCGAAGTTTATACCTTATTAGATAATTTGCCTCTACCCATTCTTTTATCTCTCTTTGCTTAAGGCCAACGTTTGAACTTGACTACGAAGAAATTAGACTTTGACCTATCTCATGGAGACTCAGCTAGAGAAACTTTCATTTCATCCACTGCTTAGAAATCTTGTTTGATCCAAGTTGGCACCATCACATTACCCGCTGATCTTATCTCTTTAAAGATTCTTGCTTTTGATGTGATTTTAAGGTTAACTACTCATCACGCCGAAATTGATTACTTTCGTAAGGTTGTTAGTTTTCATATTCCTAAGCAACTGTTATTCAATTCAAGCAATCAAACCATTGTAGTCAAACATTTTCATATCAAGCCATGAAGTCATTCGCTTATTACGGATGTCAAGTTTTCTTAGTCCATGTTATGGATTTGAATAATATTCTGTTGTTATTGATTTTCCCGACGTATTTCAAGAATTTCTTGCTTACTCCCAAAGCTCGATATTAAATTTTGTATCGACTTTGAACCCTTGACAAAACTCATTTCTAAAATCTCATATCGAATGGCTCCTATTGAACTTCGTGAGTTAAAAACCCAATCGTAGAAGTTGATACCGAGCCTTTATCCGGTGACTTCTTTTGTGGAATGCACCGCCGCATCTCCGTAGGGATGTCATATTTGTGTGGTAGTAAATCGATTGGTGTCATTGTAACGTCTTATCCAAGTTTGGGATATGAGTCACGATTGAGAACAATCTAAGTTTGATGAATCGAAATACGTAGCTTTCAGGCTTAGTTGGTTATTATCGGAGATTCGTTGAAGGATATTCTCGAATCGCTATTCCATTAACGCAATCGACTCGTAGAGATACAAAATTGAATGGAGCAAGGAATGTGGGAAGAGCTTCAAGAACTCAAGAGAGACTCATTTCAAAGACATGTTCTCGACCATGCCATTCCCGGAAAAGCTTAACGTGGTAGGTGACGTGTTGAGTAGAAGATCGTATATAAATACGAAAATACGATATTGTCAAAGACTCATTTCAGATAATTTACAAATAATAGAGATG
Organism: Panax ginseng; assembly: GCA_020205605.1. Taxonomy (NCBI): domain Eukaryota; kingdom Viridiplantae; phylum Streptophyta; class Magnoliopsida; order Apiales; family Araliaceae; genus Panax; species Panax ginseng. The sequence goes on from CM035133.1 coordinate 150,443,477, forward strand.
GAGATGAAAACTCTAGGTACCCACGTGATGATATACGAGTATAATCGACTTTAATCGATAAAGTTAAAGTCGCTCAAGCTACACACACCGGGTGATGAATTTGAAGAAGGAGGTACAAGAAGTTGTTATTTCAAAAGCGAGAATCGGTGAGGTGAGGAAAGCTCAAACCTTCGATTTATTAATCCATTTGAAATTCTCGATCGAATAGAACTGTGGCCTATAGACTCGTTTTACCGCCAAGTATGACGCGTGTTCATAACGTTTTTCACGTACCGATGTTACGTAAATATGTGGACGACCCGAACTACGTTATTGAGTTAAAACCAAATGAGATAGTTGAAGACTTACCGTATGAGGAGGTACCTGTCAAGATTTTGGATAGGAAGGAGCATGTCTTACGTATAAAGGTCATACAACAAGTCAAAGATTTGTGGAGGAACCATGCTATTGAAGAAATGACCTGGGAGTTAAAAACAGAAATGAAAGCGAGGTATCCTCACCTTTTCGAAACACCAGGTACGTACGTCAATTTCGAGGACGAAATTTCATAAGGAGGGGAGATTGTAAGACCCCGAATTTTTTATAAATAAAATAGAATTTCCTTTATTTATTATTTTGAAGTAGTAAGGGTTGATTTGATTAATGTGGTTAGTTATGTGTAAAATGCGCAAATATTTCAAAATAAGCAAATGGTTATAAAATATTCATTATTGTCGGAGAATATTCGTTTGGTCGTGGAATATTCAGATCGTTGTCGGGGAATATTCGCATTTACGCAGCGACCATGTGTGGGCCCGATAACTGGAAAAGCGATTGGATGAAGAAAACGACAAGTATAAGTTGTTTATAAATAATCTGGCGTAGTTATTACAATTATCTTGTTGGAATACCCGATGGTTAAAACACAAGAATACGCGTTGTTGTTGACAAGAAGACACATAAGATTGCTCCAATTATTGATTCTTACGTAAGAAGGCACTACTCAATAATTGTTACAATGAATTACCGCTCAAAGATTTTATTTTATTGATTCAATAATTGCTGCGTTGATTTTTTATATTATCGCTTGTTTCAATAATTGTCACTACACAAAGATTTTCCATTATCTGAGCAATAATTCATATTATCTGAATAATATTATTGGATAACATTATTGGCAATGTCTAGAAAATTACATCTAGGAGAGGTTTGGTCACCTAATCAAGCTGCCAAAGAAGGAGAGATCCTTATCGAAAGCCCTCTTTCCTCGGAGACGACACAGTTGCAATCTTCGTGATTCTGTAATATTATTTATGAATAATTAATTATTGATTTATATGATGAGCAAAATATTGATTTTATGTGGATATAAATGGAGAAAATTTTTAATGTGACAATTGTTGAAAATTAATATTTTATCTTTTACTGATAAAATAATTCATTTAAATATATTATTTTAATAATATATTAACAGTGATATTTTTTTATAATGAATGTGGGATATATGAGTATATGAGGAGGAAGAGTATTTTTGTGGCATTAAATATTTAACACATATTTTGTGTGTTGGTGGACACAATTATTGAATCAAAATTTGATTATAAATTTTCTAAAATCGTATCTGCTTGTGGATTTCGGTCAATTTTTGTTTGGAATTTGGAAAAACTTTCTTCTGCAAAGTTGTAGAGAATTGAATTTCCTATAAAAATACGCGAGATTCGAATTTTCTGATAAAAAGGTTATTTATTATGAATTATTGAAGTTCTGAAGTTCCGAAATAATTATTTTTAAAAGTTTTAAATTTGTTTTAAAAGAAAAATGTTTTTGGAATGTTTAGGTGGCCTCATTTAACATGTGTAGGAGCTGAATTCAGTTGTCAAGTGTGCGTATGAGGTTTTGGAAAATAAATAATATTAATTTATTAAATTTTCTACTTTGGTGTTCTAAGCATTTTCCTATAAATAGGGTGCTTAGGTTAGAATTGAAAATCACACCAGAAACTGAAGTTTTCTTTTTCTATATTATCGAGCGTATTCTTGTGAGTATTTTGAGTATTGCTATACGGTGCAAGTTCAAGTCATAGCATATATCCGGTGTTTCAACTAGAAGTACTGTCTTTCGAGGTAAGGGATGCTATTTTCTTCTCAAATGATATTATTTCTTCAATATCATTATCTTAGAAAATATTGGTTGAAAATTTTTATCAAATTTGGAACTTTTTCATGCTCAGGGTTACTATTCACGAAACTATTATTCACGGCGTGAAGATGTTTTTTTGTAAAATTTTATCTCTTTTGGTGTCTGAGTTACTTATTCACGATATCGTCCACTATTCACGAATACTTACACTATTCACCAAAAATAAAATTTCTTCTTTTTGTCCAAAATATCTATTATAGATACTAGCTTTGATTGTATCCATGTTTTGATCATTCTTGAGTTTTACTCCACTACGATTACTTATGAAGTATTTTGAACTTGGATTGTTTAAAATACTTAATCCTTAATATTTGTTATTTTGTTTCACCCGAGTCGCTTTCCTTTAAAATATTTTTCATCATCCTCGGTCCTAAATGATGATATTACCAAATATCTTTGGCCCGTAATGCAAAGATGAATGATTTCTTGATGAATATCTTTGGCCGTAGTGGCAAAGATGAACAGTGTTGAGATGAACACGACCGATCGATTAATATCTTTGGCCTTTAGTGCAAAGATGAATATTTGATTTGAGATGAATATTGATTGATGTTACAGGATAAAATATTGATGATGGACTCTAAATTCATAGATTATAGTAGATTTCATTCTCTACGTAACTCTTCTATGAATTATTATTTCACGCGAATATTGATCTCAAACTTGTTGCCTATCAGATTCTATCGATTTTTCCTCGTTGAAGACTAACGATAATTTGTTCTATATTATCTTAGTCATAACATTCTTCTATCGGACTAGTTGAGCTCACCCTTTCCTTTTGTTCCATTTTTCTTCTCGTAAGCGAGATTATAGCGAGGAACTATAAAAGTGGAGTGATGGTTCTAGATAGCTATTTTAGTAGTCCTCACTATTCTGTAAAAAACTGTATCAATAATGAGGATTTATTTGAGTGTGGATATTGTCTAGAAGACAATATTTGTATTTAAACTCACAGTTTATGTGTTGTCGTATTTTGCACGATAAATGTATTAATAAAGTTGTAGTTGTTTCTATACCATGTATTTGGCGACTCAGAATGGGTTGGATGGAATGGACCTATTTTGGGGGCGTCACATTAACGGTAACAACTACGTCGTTATTTATAAACAACTTATACTTGTCGTTTTTTTCATCCAATCGCTTTTCGTTATGGGACCCACACAAGACTGCGCCGTCGTACGAATATTCTCCGATAGTAAGAATATTCCACGACCAAACGAATATTTTATAACCACTTGCTTATTTGAAATATTTGCGTATTTTACCCATAACTATCCACATTAATCAAATCAACCCTTACTATTTTAAAATAATAAATAGAGAAAATTTAATTTCATTAATAATAAGTTGAGGTCTTACATTATCGGTAACACTACTATTGTAATATGTTAAGTGCAATAATAGTAGTGTTACCGGTAACATTAAGTACAATATGTTACCAATCGTTAGATCGTCTAATTATAAGGTTAAATTTAACATACATTTCCGATGTTAGAAAAGAATATATATCACGTAGGACGTACAAACGAAGTTGGTAATTGTAAGACCCCAACTTATTATAAATAAAATTGAATTTTCTTTATTCATTATTCTAAATTAATAAGGTGTTAATTTGATATAATGCTTTGGTTATGGGTGAAATGTGCAAATTTTACAAGATAAGCAAGTGGTTATAAAATATTCATTTTTGTCGGAAAATATTCTTTTGATCGTGGAATATTCTTTTGTTTGGGAATATTCGCATTTACCAAGCGCAGCCCATTCGTGGGGCTAATAATGTAATAACCGCTTGATGAAGAAAACAACAAAGTATGAGTTTTTATAAATAATTAGCGTAAGTTGTTACCGCTAACAATCGTTGGAATATCCGTGGTTAAAATACAATAATACGCGTTGTCAAGATTAAAGAAGATACGGTATTGCATGTGATTATTGAATTATTGATTCGCACGTAAGCAGCGCACTACTCAATAATTGTTACAAAGAATTCTTCGCTCAATATTTTATTTTACTTGATTCAATAATTCACTGCGTTGATATTTAATATTATTGTTGTTTCAATAATTGTCACCGCATCTGACAAAGATTTCCCATTATCGATCAATAATTCATATTATTTGAATAATATTATTAGATAACATTATTGGCAATGTCTAGAAATTTACATCTAAGGAGAGGTTTGGTCACCTAATTGCAAGGCCAGTAAGAAGAAATCCTTATCGAAAGCCCCTCTTCCAGGAACTATTCAGTTGTCATAATTGTGATTCCAGTAATATTATTTGTGAATAATTAATTATTGATTTATATGATAAAAAATATTTATTTGATGTGGATATAAATGATGGATTTATTTATGTGGTTATAAATGAAGGAATTAATGCCGAGATGTTTTATCGAGATTTTGCTCTGAATGGAGGTATTAAAAATCACCCGCTTATTGATTTGGATATTTTTAGTTGGAATTTGGAAAAACTCAAAGCTACAAAGTTGTAGAGAATTGATTTAAGTGTGGAATGGACATAAATTCGTATTTTTCCGATAAACGGGTTATTTTCTATGAATTGTTGAAGTTTCAGAAAATAAAATAATTTTTATTAATTTATGGGTGGGACCCACTTTTGGGTTGGTGTTGAATACACATGGGCTGCTATTTTTTTTTCTTCCAAGATGGCATGCTTGATTTTTCCAAAGGTGTGCGTAGAGAAAAAAAGAAAGAAATAATAATATTTTATTATTTTAGTCTCCTATATGTTTCTAGCATTTTTCTATAAATAGTATCGCTTAGGTTAGAATTGAAAATCATACCGTAAACAAGTTTTCTTTCTCTGATTCTCTCGAGCGTATTTTTATAAGTATTTTGATACTTTGAGTGTAAGACCCCAAATTATTAATAAATGAAATTTATTTTTCTCTATTTATTATTTTGAAATAGTAAGGGTGGATTTGATTAATGTGGTTAGTTATGGGTAAAATGCGCAAATTTTACAAAATAAGCAAGTGGTTATAAAATATTCATTGTGGTCGGGGAATATTCATTCGGTCGTGGAATATTCAGACCGCTTGGGAATATTCGTAGACGACGGCAGCAAATGCCATGTGTGGGACCCATAACTGAAAGCGATCGAGGAAGAAAACGACAAATATAAGTTGTTTAAAAATAACTACAGAAGTTGTTACATCAAGTATTATCTTGTTGGAATACCCAGATGGTTAAAACACAAGAATACTGCCGTTGTTACAAGAAGACACCAGTATTGCATCAATTATTGATTCTTACGTAAGAAGGCATTCCTCAATAATTGTTACAAGAATTACTTTATCAAAGATTTTATTTTATTGATTCAATAATTCACGTGCATTGATATTTTATATTACCGTTGTTTCAATAATTGTCATTACACAAGATTTTTTCATTATCGAAGGAATAATTCATATTATCCTAATAATATTATTAGATAACATTATTGGCAATGTCTAGAAAGTTCTCATCTAAGGAGAGGTTTGGTCACCTAATCATACGCCGAATAAGGAGAAATTCTTATTGAAAGCCCCTCTTTCCCAGGAACTACCGGTTGTCAAGATCGCGTGATTCTGTAATATTATTTATGAATAATTAATTATTGATTTATATGATGAGGAAAATATTGATTTTATGTGGATATAGATGGAGAAAATTTTTAATGTGACAATTGTTGAAAATTAATATTTTATCTTTTACTGATAAAATAATTCATTTAAATATATTATTTTAATAATATATTAACGGTGATATTTTTATAATGAATGTGGGATATATGAGTATATGAGGAGGAAGAGTATTTTGTGGCATTAAATGTTTAACACATATTTTGTGTGTTGATGGACACAATTATTGACCGAAATTTGATTATAGCTTGTAAAATCGTCCGTTTATGGATTTCGGTCAATTTCTATTTGGAATTTGGAAAAACTTTCTTCTGCAAAGTTGTAGAGAATTGAATTTCCTATAAAAAGTCGCGAGATTTGAATTTTCTGATAAAAGAGCTATTTATTATGAATAATTTAAGTTCCGAAGCTCCGAAATAATTGGTTTTTGGAAGTTTTAATTATGTTTTTTAAGAAAAACGTTTTTCAAATGTTGGCGGCCATCTTTAACATGTGCTTGGTGGCTGAAATCAGATTTCAAAGTGGGCGTAGGAATGTGTTTTGTAAATATTAATATTATATTAAATTTTCTGCTTTGGTGTTCTAACCATTTTCCTATAAATAGGGTGCTTAGGTTAGAATTGAAAATCACACCAGAAACTGAAGTTTTATCTCTCTATATTATCGAGCGTATTCTTGTGAGTATTTTGAGTATACTTTGAGTATTGCTATATGGTGCAAGTTCAAGTCATAACCTATATTTGGTGTTTCAACTAGAAGTACTGTCTTTCGAGGTAAGGGACATTATTTTTTTTAAAAATGATATTATTTCTTCAATATCATTATGCCAAAATATTGGTTGAAACTTTTTATCAAATTTGGAACTATTTTATGTCGGGTTACTTATTCATGAGCTTACTATTCACGAAGTTACTATTCATGAGTTACTATTCACGAAAGTTATTATTCATGAGTACTATTCACGGCAAGCGTGAAGATATTTTTTGTGAAATTTCTATCTTTTGGTGTTTGAGTTATCGCTCACGATACTCAAGACTATTCACGATATCGACACTATTCCCGAATCACGGCACTATTCATCGAAAAATGAAATTTCTTCTTTTCGTCTAAAATATCTATTCGGATACTAGCTTTGATTGTATCCATGTTTTGATCATTCTTGAATTTTACACCACTATGATTATTTTGAGGTATTTTGGATATGGATAAAACAAAGTACGAATCCTTAATCCTTAATCCTTGTCATTTTGTTTCACCGGATTCGCTTTATTTAAAAATATTTTCATCATTCTCGGTCTTAAATGATGATATTATTGAATATCTTTTGCCTCAGAAGTGCAAAGATGAATGATTTCGTGAATATTTTTGGCCAGTAGTGCAAAAAGATGAATGAGTTCACGATGAATATCTTTGGCCCAGTAGTGCAAAGATGAACATGTGTTTAGATGAACATGACCAATCGGTGAATGTCCTCGGCCTCAGTAGTGCGAGGATGAATATATGATTCCAGATATATATTGATTGATGTTACAGGATAAAAATATTGATGATGAATCTGTTAAATTCATAGATATTAGTAGATTTCATCCTCTACGTAACTCTTCTATGAATTAATATTTTCATTCGAGTATTGATTTAAAACTTGTTGTCTATTGTATTCTATTAAATTTTTCCTGTTGAAGACTAATGATAATTTGTTGTATATTATCTTAGTCATAATATTCTTTCTTCGGGCTAGTTGAGCTCACCCTTTTCCTTTTGTTCCATTTTTCTTCTCGTGAGACGAGAATGTAGCGATTACTTAATCGGGGGTATGGAATGAAGGTTCTAGAGAGAGTTGTTTAGTAGTCCTCACTATTTTTGTAAAATAATGTATCAATAATTATGATGGGGATTTATTTGCGTGTGGATATTGTTTGCAGATGGAAATATCCGTATTTAAACTCACAGCTTTATATGTTGTAATAATAAAGTTGTAGTTATTTACGTACCATGTATTTGGCGACTCGTAATGGGTTGGATGGAATGGACCTATTTTGGGGTCGCCACGCGTTGGTATCGATCTTAGGGATATGATCTCCGGGTGATATCGGGGAATAGAACTAGGAGGAGAGAGACAGTAAATCCTTCGCTAGTGTCCTACCTAAGCTTATTTGTTAGTTGGTCAAGATATAAGGATATTATGTGATATATTAATTTCCTTAATTAACCCTTGTTTTATGACAATGTTTGAGAATGTCGATTTGAGAATATTAACAATGGAAATTAGACCAGTGGAGATGCTGTACTCACCAACGAGGAGAAACGTGCAACAGTCGGCGATGTTCCTCCCATGAACAACACCACGGAGCGGAGATGATGAACGGGGATGTTTAGAAGCTTTTTGCGATTCATACAAAATCGAATTTAGGGAGACTCGTGTTCAAAACATAGGAGAAAATGATAGCAATTCATGGGTTGTCACAAATGAAAGCGCTTCAAAGAGTTGGGACCACCAGAATTTAAGGGAAAGCTTTGATCCGATCATGGCGGAAAACGTGGGTCAAGCAAATTACCAAGATATTCGATGTCTTGGGATGCACGGAGAATGAAAGGTTCCATTCGCCACCTTTATGTTCCGTGGCGAGGAAGACTACCGTGGGAATCAGAATTGTACCCATCCAAATTGTCTTTCGGCGATGTCTTGGGAGACGTTTGAAACTATTTAATGACAAATACTTTCCTGAAAGTGTTCAATCTATATGAAGGAAGTGGAGTTTATTAGACCGAATAGAATAATATGATTTGTCCCAAAGACGAGGCGAAGTTCATGGAGTTATCCGTGTTCAGACCTCATTTGACGGAGAATGAGGAACGATGACGCGGATGTTTCGAGAGGTTTGAAACCCGGATACGCCGAGATCTCATTTCTCATAAATTTTCTCTATTCGAGATGTTGTCGATAGGGCTCAATTGTTAGAAGCGAGATAACGAGTACGTTCAACCGAGGGACCATAACCAGAGGATCATATCAAGATAGCGATCATCGAATAACGATAACCAAATGCGAGAAAGAAGAATACGACAAAGCCGGTAACCACTCCGGTGGTAATCGTAGCCATGAAAATAGAAGAAGTGAGTCGAGTAGATTTTAAAAAGAGGAGATTCAACAATGACCATGTGAAGACGTCAACAAGAAGAATCGGGTTCCAAGGAGGAGAAAGACCACCGGTCAGATATTTAAAATCTTGAGAGAGGATATATCGGCTAAACCGCTTGCCAACAGTTTAAGGTATGCTATAATTGTGGAAAAGAAGGACATATCGCTCGAGATCAGATGCAGTAGAAAAACAAGTCCAATGGGGATGGTGACTCAAAAGGATGTCCCGTAAAAGTCAAAGTCAATCTGCCTCGGAAGAACATTTGTCGTGATCGGTTAAATGCGAGGAACCCGAACGAAGTTAAGACGGTTAGTTAATTATAAATTCTTGCGAAGTTTATACCTTATTAGATACCGTTGCCTACCCATCCTTTTATCTCTTTGCTTTGCGCCAACGTTTGAACTTGACTACGGAGAAATTAGACTTTGACTATCTATGGAGACTCAGTTAGAGAAATTTTCATTACATCGATCGCTTAGAAATCTTGCTTGATTCAGTTGACACTATCACATTACCCGTTGACTTTATTTCTTTAAAGATATTTGCTTTTGATATGATTTTAAGGTTAACTACTCATCATGCCAAAATTGATTGCTTTCGTAAGGTTGTTATTTTTCATATTCCTAAGCAACCTGTTATTTGAATTCAAGTAACCAAACCATTGAAGTCAAACTCTTTCATATCAAGCCATAAAGTCATTCGTTTATTGAAAAAGCGGATGTCAAGCTTTCTTAGCCATGTCATGGACATAAACAAAAATACGCCGATTTGAATGATATTTCGTTGTTAGTAAATTTCTGACGATTTCTGAAGAATTTCTTGCCTACTCCCGGAGCGTGATATTGAATTTGTATCGACTTTAAATCCTAGACAAAACCCATTTCTAAAATCTCATATCGAATGGCTCCTATTGAACTTCGTGAGTTAAAAATCCAACCGTAGAAGTTGATACCCGAGCCTCTATCCGGTGACTTCCTTTTGTGGAATACTGCCGAAGCCGGACTCTCAGAGGATGCCATATTCGCGATAGTAAGAAATCGATAGGTGTCATTGTAACGTCTTATCCAAGGTTGGGATATGAGTCACGATTGAGAACAACCTAAGTCGGTGTAATCGAAATACGTAGCTTTCTGAGGCTTAATTGGTTATTATCGGAGATTCATCAAGGATATTCTTGAATCGCTATTCCATTAATGCAAATTGACTGTTAGAGATACAAAATTCGAATGGAGCAAGGAATGTGGGAAGAGCTTCAAGAACTCAAGATGAGACTCATTTCAAAGACATGTTCGACCATGCCATCCTGAAAAGCGAACATGGTAGCCGACGTGTTGAGTAGAAGATCGTATATAAAGACGAGTACGATATTGTCAAAGACTCATTTCAGTATAATTTACAAATAATAGAGATGGAGATGAAAACTCTAGATACCCACGCGATGATATACGAGTATAATCGACTTTAATCGATAAAGTTAAAGTTTTTCAAGCTACTACACACCGGAGTGATGAATTTGAAGAAGAAGGTCGCGAAGTTGTTATTTCAAAAACGAGAATCGGTGAGGTGAGAAAGCTCAAACCTTCGATTTATTAATCCATTTGAAATTCTCGATCGAATAGGAACTATGGCCTATAGACTCGCTTTTATCGCCAAGTATGACGCGTGTTCATAACGCTTTTCACGTGTCGATGTTACTGACGACCAACCACGTCATTGAGTTAACCGGACGAGATAAATTAAGACTTAACGTCGAGGAGGTACTTGTCAAGATCTTGGATAGGAAAGAACATGTCCCATGTACTGAGGTTATACCACAAGTTAAAGTTTTGTGGAGAAACCATGCTATTGAGGAAATGACACGGGAGTTGGAAACGAAATGAAAGCGAGGTATTCTCATCTTTTCAAACACCAGTATCGTACGTCCAATTTCGAGGACGAAATTTCATAAGGAGGGAGGTTGTAAGACCCCAAATTATTAATAAATGAAATTTATTTTCCTCTATTTATTATTTTGAAATAGTAAGGGTGGATTTGATTAATGTGGTTAGTTATGGGTAAAATGCTAAAATTTTACAAAATAAGCAATAGTTATAAAATATTCATTGTGGTTTGGGAATATTCGTTTGGTCGTGGAATATTCAGATCTGTTGGGAATATTCGTATGCGGCACAACCTTGACCATGTGTGGGCCCCATAACGAAAAAGCGATTGGAGGAAGAAAACGATAAATATAAATTGTTTAAAAATAACGGCGTGGTTATTCACAGATAATCTTTGTTGGAATACCCAAAGGTTAAAACACGATGTACGCGCGTTGCACAAGAAAGATTACCGGTATTGCATCAATTATTTATTCTTACGTGAAGGCATTCCTCAATAATTGTTACAAAGAATTCTTTATTCAAGATTTTATTTTATTGATTCAATAATTGCTGCGATTGATATTTTATATTATCGTTGTTTCAATAATTATCATTACACAGTATTTTTCATTATCGAAGCAATAATTCATATTATCTGAATAATATTATTGGCAATTTCTAGAAAGTTCTGTCTAAGAAGAGGTTTGGTCACCTAATTGCGCGCCAGTAAGGAGAAATTCTTATTGGAAAGCCCCCTCATTCCTGGGAACGGCCTGGTTGTCAGTACTGTGATTCTGTAATATTATTTGTGAATAATTAATTATTGATTTATATGATGAGGAAAATATTAATTTTATGTGGATATAGATGGAGAAAATTTTTAATGTGACAATTGTTGAAAATTAATATTTTATCTTTTATTGATAAAATAATTCATTTAAATATATTATTTTAATAATATATTAACGGTGATATTTTTATAATGAATGTGGGATATATGAGTATATGAGGAGGAAGAGTATTTTTGTGGCATTAAATGTTTAACACATATTTTGTGTGTTGGTGGACACAATTATTGACTGAAATTTGATTATAAATTTGTAAAATCGTCCGTTTATGGATTTCGGTCAATTTCTGTTTGGAATTTGGAACAACTTTCTTCTGCAAAGTTGTAGAGAATTGAATTTCCTATAAAAAATCGCGAGATTCGAATTTTCTGATAAAAGAGCTATTTATTATGAATTATTTAAGTTTCGAAGCTCCGAAATAATTGGTTTTTGAAATTTTTAATTATGTTTTTTAAGAAAAAAGTTTTTCAAATGTTGGTGGCCATCTTTAACATGTGCTTGGTGGCTGAAATCAGATTTCAAAGTGGGCGTAAGAATGTGTTTTGTAAATATTAATATTATATTAAATTTTCTGCTTTGGTGTTCTAACCATTTTCCTATAAATAAGGTGCTTAATTAGGTTAGAATTGAAAATCACACCAGAAACTGAAGTTTTATCTCTCTATATTATCGAGCGTATTCTTGTGAGTATTTTGAGTATACTTTGAGTATTCTTATATGGTGCAAGTTCAAGTCATAACCTATATTCTTGTTTCAACTAAGTACTTGTCTTTCGAGGTAAGTGGATATTATTTTTTAAAATGATATTATTTCTTCAATATCATTATGCCAAAATATTGGTTGAAACTTTTATCAAATTTGGAACTTTTTTCATGCTCTAAGTTACTTATTCATGAGTTACTATTCACGATTTACTATTCAGCGAGTTACTATTCACGAAGCATTATTCACGAGTACTATTCACGGCGTGAAGAAGATGTTTTTTGTGAAATTTCTATCTTTTGGTGTTTGAGTTATCGTTCACGATATCGGACTATTCACGATATCGACATACTATTCCCGAATACTAAGACTATTCATCAAAAATAAAATTTCTTCTTTTCGTCTAAAATATCTATTCGGATACTAGCTTTGATTGTATCCATGTTTTGATCATTCTTGAATTTTACACCACTACTATTATTATTTTGAGGTATTTTTGGATATGGATAAAACAAAGTACTGAATCCTTAATCCTTAATCCTTGTCATTTTGTTTCACCGGATTCGCTTATTTAAAAATATTTTCATCATCCTCGATGCCTTAAATGATGATATTATTGAATATCTTTGGCCCGTAGTGCAAAGATGAATGATTTCGTGAATATCTTTGGCCCAGAAGCAAAGATGAATGAGTTCTCGATGAATATCTTTGGCCAAGAGTGCAAAAGATGAACAAGTGTTTAGATGAACATGACCAATCGGTGAATGTCCTTGGCTCAGTAGTGCGAAGGATGAATATATGATTCCGGATATATATTGATTGATGTTACAGGGATAAAAATATTGATGATGGAGTGTTAAATTCATAGATATTAGTAGATTTCATCCTCTACGTAACTCTTACATGAATTAATATTTTCCATCATGCAGTATTGATTTAAAACTTGTTGTTTATCAGTATTCTATTAAATTTTTCCCCGTCAAGACTAACGATAATTTGTTGTATATTATCTTAGTCATAATATTCTTCTTCGGGCTAGTTGAGCTCACCCTTTTCCTTTTTTGTTCTATTTTTCTTCTCGAGAGACGAGAATGTAGTGATTACTAGTCGGGGTATGGAATGAAGGTTCTGAGAGAGTTGTTTAGTAGTCCTCACCATTTTGTAAAATAATGTATCAATAATTATGATGGGGATTTATTTGCGTGTGGATATTATCTAGATGGCAATATCTCATTTAAACTCACGCTTATATGTTGTAATAATAAAGTTGTAGTTATTTCGTACCATGTATTTGGCGACTCGTAATGGGTTGGATGGAATGGACCTATTTTGGGGTCTTCACATTGAGAGTTCTTTGTTGGTCTAAAGTTTCCTTCACCTTTCTATCCGATATTCCGATCAAGAAATCATATTTTTGAGGTAAGGGATGTTATTTTCTTCTTAAATGATATTATTTTCTTCAATATCATTATCTTAAATATTGGTGAACTTTTTAATCAAATTTGGAACTTTTTGTGTTTGGGAGTTCTTATTCACGATACGACCTTTATTCACGATACTCAGACTTTATTCACGAATCACGACACTATTCAATCGAAAAATAAAATTTTTCTTTTTGTCCAAGATGTCTATTATGGTTACTATCTTTGATTGTATCCATGTTTTGATCTTTATTTTGAATTACGCTTTTCAATTGGTTATTATGAAGTATTATTGATCTTGGATAAACTGTTATACTGAATCCCTAATATTTGTTCTTCCGTCCTCACCGGATTCATTTTTTAAAATATTTTTCATCATCCTCGGTCTAAATGATGATATTCTTGAATATCTTTGGCTGTAGTGTAAAGATGAATGATTAATCGATGAATATCTTTGCCCGTAGTGTAAAAGATGAACATGTGTTGAGATGAACATGACCAACCTAAGAAATAAATGAATATCTTTTTGCCCAGAAGTGCAAAGATGAATATTTGATTAAAAGATGTATATTGATTAATGTTACGAGGGGATAAAATATTGATGACGGACTCTTAAATCTTAGAAGATAGTAGAATTAATTCTCTATGTGACTCTTAAATGGATTCTTTGTTTTTTTATTTGTATTTGTTGATCTAAAACTTGTTGTCATTATATTCTATCGATTTTTCCTGTTGAAGACTAAGGATAATTTATTGTATATTATCTTAGTCATAATATTCTTCTTCAAATAGTTGAGCTCACCCTTTTCCTTTTGTTCCATTTTTTTCTCAAGAGGTGAGAACATAGCGAGGATCGAGTCGAGGTATGGAGTGATGGTTCTAGAAAGATGTTTTAATTTGTCCTCTCACTATTTCGTAAAATAGTGTATGAATAATTGTAATGAGGACTTATTTGGGTGTGGATATTGTCTAAGAAGACAATATTTGTATTTAAACTCACAATATGTGTTGTCGTATTTTGCACGATAATTGTATTATTGAAGTTGTAGTTTGCTTTCTGTACCATGTATTTAGCGACTCAGAATGAGTGTTGTATACCTATTTTGGGGACGTCACAGTAATTAATAAGACTTGGATTATGTAATATGTTCTGTAAAATCATTTGATAAGTACTACTTCTACTTTGATTATAGGAAAGGAAACATATATTGGTTGATCAGAAACACATATAACATTGTAACCAAGAAAGAAACCCTGAATATAAACATGAATATTTATTTATATATATAAGAAAGCGTCTATATATACCTAATATCACAATGAATCTTATAAAGAAATTAAAATCATGGCTTAATTATTTGTTGATTGCTGAAGAGTATAGTACAAAAGTAGTACGTAGTCCTAATATTTCTTACTCCACAGTTATTTAGTGCCAAGGCTTCACTTGTATATAGAAATTAACTCAGGTTCACCTTGTGTGACTAAAACCATGTATAAAGGGAACCTCCTCTTATCTTTTTGGAAAATCAGCAAGTCAAGTGTTGTAAACAACCAAGAAGTAGACAAACTAACTTGGCCACAACTATATGTACTAGTCTAGCCTAGCTATCTCTTCCAGCTCACTAGACGTAAGAGGAATTTGTTAACCTCTGTTGGATCGCGCAGAGAGTATGAAGCCATGGTGTCTTTTGGAGTGGAAGAAACAACAATAGGATAGCCTTGTCCCCTATTCCGCATAACCTTCAAGAATTCACAAACAAATGACAAAAACAAACTAGATAGATATATATAATTAGTTGAAATGCAAAATGTGGAACTACAAACTATATATATATATATATATATATATATATATATATATATATATATCATTATTGATCGATCAGAAAGTGCAAAAATGCTTGAAATGATTCACCTTAAAGACATCTTCGTCTGTTCTATCATCTCCGATATATATAGGGAGCACATCACTTGTGCTGCTAAATCCAAGAGTTTCGAGTAAATACTCCAACGCATGACCTTTGTCCCATTCTATATCAGGGCGTATCTCAAAAACCTGCAAAGAAATCCCAAATGAATTATATATATATATATATATATATATATATATATATATATATATATATATATATGCATTTATATATAGTTTTAAGTGACTTAGGATCCTACCATTTTGCCCTTTGATAGTCGAAAATCTTGGTATTCTTGTAACACAGACTTCACCTGCCCTTCAAGAAGGTAAAAATCCTGCATTTTAATTATTACCAGTAAGCTCTCTAGATAAAGACTTAGATATATGCATGATAGAAGTTAATTTTAGTAATCTAGAACTCAACATAATATATAAGCTTCTACTCGAGGATATATATATTAATTTCTAGCCTAAAATATGTTCCCTTACCCAATCTTAATTTCTTTAATTAACCTATGCACAATAAACAAAACAATATATATTAGCATATATATACCTCATCGCATACATGTCTGAAGTGTACTGAGATGCAAAACTTATTATCTTCAATCACGACGCCCTTTAGACTCTTTGTTTTCTCATTCAAAACGCCACGCATCTGTGCAAGAAATATAAATAATATTACAGATGAAAAAACCCTACAATTACTATATATGTTAGTTAGGGCGGGAAAAAAATATTAGAATAAGCAGTCATTTATATATATATATATATATATATATATATATATATATATATATATATATATATCAAGTCCTAGTCTCATTGGTATTGAAATGGGAATATATATTTCAATTCTACCTTTTGAATTTCAGGAAGGTACTTTTGTGCTGGTTGGAAGAGAACAACTTCATTTCCCTTTCAAAAGCAAAACCATGACATGATAATAAGATTTCTGTCTGTGCGTGCATGTATATTAAGACACATGCATTTATATATAATGCTACTTTTGAGTTACAAATTCAACTCATCTTCTGTCATTATATTTTCAGATTCACTATATATATATATATATATATATATATATCCAATTAATCCATTACAATGATCAAAATACTAGACAAATTAATAACCATATATGCATGGCAACGTACGAAAAACAAGAAAAGCCGATCGATCGAGAAGCCACATGTATGCAGTCTTGAGAAACCTGCATGCGTACGTACGTACCTTTTTATCAACAGCTTTATTTTGATGCTTGGGGTCTCCGTACTTTAAAGACTGCAATGGAGCAGCTATATCCAACCCATGACTCCCAGCATAATAGACATTGTCCAATCTTACAAAGTCATACACCTAGAATTAATGTAAGTATAGGAGGGAGAGGATTACAAACTTCTCAAATTTATATATTTTGTGCAAATAATTAAATGACACTTAAAAATTAGTATGATTCACTACTATTTAATTAATTCATGACAACAAAATTGGTTATACCTTATTTCGACACCTTCCACTTATAATTGCAGTAGGAAAACAACGAGCAACTTCACGCAGTGCCACTCTCATCTGAAATTAATTATTTTCAACATCCTAATTAATCAGCAGACATTATATATATATATATATATATATATGATCCATCTAACTAATTAAGCATATATAAGGAGTTATATATATACATACATACATACATACATCAGATAACCTAATAAGTAATGTTTTTCTGCAGGGGAATTACGTACGTACCTTGTTTGTCATAAAAGCCTCTTCAGGATTTGGTACAATGTTTGAGAGGGTTCCATCATAATCCAGAAACACTACAATTTTTTGCCCTTTTGCTAAGCTCATCATATGTTCGAATTTGTCCAATGCAGAAGGGTGTTTCATCTGTGTGACAGGCGGACGGACGGACAGTAAATAAATAAATTCATATTGTAGAAAAGATATATATATATATATATATATATATATATATATATATATGTGTGTGTGTGTGTGTGTGTGTGTGTGTGTGTGTGTGATGCTTACTAAGCTAGGTTGTCTGAACATTATTAGACCCTTAATAAATTAATATTATTGATGGCGAAATTTATAATAAGACAATTAAGGAAATATATAGCAATTAATTTGGTAAAACAACACAGTTGCATAAGTTACAAAATATATAGTAGTATCAATCTAATTAAATATTATAAGTGACTTATATATATAATATATGGACTGAGCTTTAATTACCTGCCACGAATTATATTTACCCAAAACAGCATTTCCATTCTCCTTGGCTGATAATTGTGGCAATCCCATCACTAAACCAATACTTTTAAAATTTAACTCTATCTGCAAAAAATTTATCCTCATAAGTACTAAACTGATATATCGATAACCATAGCTACTAGCTATTCTCACAAGTGTCAAGTGTTTCACAAGGGTGGGTGCGCGTAAAAAATGCTATACCTAATTAATCAAAACATTTTCAAGTTAATTTGAGTGAGCTCGAGAGGGAGAGATATTCGTGTATATACACTTAATTGAAGACTTCAAAGAACATATATATATATATATATATATATATATATATATATATATTGGAAAATGTATGTACATTGTGTAATGCAGAAGACATGATGGCCATGATGACGGTTTTTTTTTATAGTGACGTTTTCACCCGTCATGGCATAGTTATTTTTGAAATTTCTGTGACGGGTGAACCGTCATTATATCTCGATTGTGTGTAATACAAATGTGTATATATACATATAGCCCTATATATATATAATCAAGGATAAAAATATATATGATGGTAACAATTTCTTTGTTTTGATATTTGTACTGACAGAAAAATTCATGTTATATATATATAAAGGGTATAGGCATTAAATATTCTTCTATAAAACCAACAGGCAAATGTTCACGTCAAAGCTTCCTATAATAGGGGATTTGAAGCTAACTAGGTTGCTATGTCTTAAAAGTTTTGAACTTGGAAACCCCCCCCCACCCCACCCCACCCCACCCCACCCCACCCACACACACACACACTTTATGTGACATGCATGATGCATTCACATATGCTGCTAGCTAAGTTCTTAACAAGAACTCTCTCTGCCTAGCTAGCTATCTATATAGTATAAGAGAATTCTTGAATAAAAGAACAAATTAAAAAAATGCAATCAAAAGAATCATCAGTAAAAATTGTTCAATAACAGAAAAGTAAGTACATCATGCATAAAATACTTTAATCTTTATGCATACATGTATAAATTTAAAAGATTAAATAGAAAGTAAAGCAGAAAGTAAATTTATTTATATAATTACTGTTGCGGTTTTGCTGAAACTAGGCTGAAAAGTCCCTGTTGCCTCTTCCATTTTCAGTCTCTGATTGGACTTGGTTGGTTGCCTCGACTCCTTCACTTATATATTAGTACTTATTAATTATAAATACTGACCTCTTAATTTCCTCCACATTTGTTGGAACACTTTGGTTCAACTATAATTCTTAAATTTGGACTATTACTAGAATCATGCATGCATACTTAAATACTACTTCTGATTGGAAAATGGGGGGTAAAAAAATTAAAAACATGACTTAGCAGATTCCTAAAATTGGTTCATAGTGGTGTGAGAAAAACATTTTTAGCCATACATATATTGTTATTACCAGACAAACACATGTCATAATCAAGCGAGCGTTGACAGATTCCTATCGCTGGACATATATATATATATATATATATATATATATATATATATATATATATATTAATTCCACAAGCATTATATACTGCTACTCAGAATTTGCCGACAGATTAATTTCAAGAGAACAATAGTTCTATCATAATCAGTAATTGTAGCTAGCATTAATCATCTATATTATATATATATACATGGAAAATTTTAAAATAAATTTTAGCTAGTTAAATTAATATGTCAAAATAAGACTCTTTTTATAGAACAATGACATATAATTCAAATTAGAGTATGTGACAATTGAATAGAGTTTCTTAATTATGAGCATTAGGATTCTAGTGGGAAAAAAAAAGTTGAATACCGAAAGAGCCTGAGAACTTGAACTTGGTCATTTACAAATACATATGTAGATCGATGCATGTATATATATATATATATATATATATATATATAATGAATTAATATACACTCCAATGAAGTAAACATAACAGTATTGTACAGCAAATTAAAAAGGATGCGTACCTAAATTGACTGTAGAAAGATAGTACAGTTGCTAGAGAGAGAGAGAGAGAGTGACTGTGTGTGGAGGGAAATTTAGAAGATGAACTTAGGGACTTATTTATATAAATTAATTATAGAGAGAAAGAGAGCTTGTAGAGAGAAAGAGGGCTTACTCGGCCGTTGATTCCGAGTGATAGAGATAGTGTATATTTATTTTATTTTAATATATATATATATATATATATATATATATATATATATATATATATATATATATATGTGGGTAAGGAAATTGGTAAAATATTTCACATGAATTTCATATTGGATAAATTCAAGAGTGTAGATAGATTAATAAATATGGTAGAGGCTTAACTTAATAGATTAATCTTTTTAAGTAGCGAATTGGTCAACATATCTTATTGTAATCTGCTACACAATTATATCTTGATGATGAATTGAAATCCATTCCTAATGTAATGGAAGAAGTATTTATGTATTCTAATGCTTATATGGTCTTGTCCTCCTAGCATGATAAGTCACTTATTGCCGGGCTTTCAATCTAAAAATAGTGCCATTAATCCCGACAAAACCACACTAATAATTCTTAATCTTTTTCATGTTCTAGGCCTAGCCAAGCCAATGCCACGCTTCCACATGTATTAATCCACCGTCCCCATTGGACCCTTACTCTAGTAAGTGGCCAACCACAAATTTTCATAACCCTAGCTAATTCTTTAACAATATTCTTGCAACACATATGATTTGAAACCCCCTAATTTTTTAACATCAAAGTTCAGATGACCCACTAAAATACTTAAGTTAAAGTGTAATCAGTCCAAATAATTTTTCTTAAATAATTAAAGGTCCGTAGATTTTAAATTATAACAATGCTATTATCACATAAAAAGGGTCATATAATATTTATATACATACACGTATATGTTGTGAACCCTCGTCTGACATGTGAGGCGCCTGCAATATATACGTGCGTGTATATAAAGATATATATAATCTTTTTTATGTGATAAGAAAGATTATTTTTTGAACTAACTTTATTAAAGACTAAAAATTAAGCTTGTTACGACACGTGAAAAAAATATACTAATTAGTGTTTTGGGATATTAATTAACTCTTTCCACGCGGAACCTTTTTATCAAGTACACTTGAAAATCCACCATTTTTAATTGTTGTTAATGGTGTTTTGTGCGTGGACACTTGAGAGTTTGCAGCCTATCTCGCTTTAGAAAGTGATTATGAAAATGATTAATTACAATAATATAAAAGTCCTTATCTTGCATGGGTCGACTTACTGGTAAGTGCTTATATATATGTCGTTTAATGAACAATTAAAGTAACAAGTACAATAGAAATGATATTTTTTCTCTTTTTTTGGGATCCAAAGTTAAAAACCATATATATTAACATGACCTAATTACTAGATATATTTTAGTAAGATTTCTTTTTACAAGTTTGGTGGTGATTTGCGGTGGAATGGCACGATATATATATATATATATATATATATATATATATATTCAATATATACTATGTGCTATAGATGGTTTTTTGGAGGCAAAAGCAATGACTAATCAAATTCTAGTACTCGTCATTTCACAAAAATAACTTTATTGTAATTATATTTGACTTTAAAAAGTTAAGATGCATAATTAATCTAACATGTGAATTATATAGATATACTTAAATTTTGAAAGCAACAAATTTTTGTGATTAATAATATTTGTAAATAGCTTAAACCGTAAAAGATTGTATTAATTAAAATCAAATGAATTTATATATCAATTTTGAATTCAGAAACATCACTAATTGATTTCAAAAAAGGTGAAACAAATTTTTTTGCACGGAACATATTCATTATTCATGAGCACGTTAATTAAGTGTTGGTCTCTTTTAATTTCTGCCTTACAAAAAAACAAATCCAACCATGCAGTACATTAATTAGAGATTTCACAAGAAACTAACATGCACTTTTATATATATATATATATATATATATATATATATATATATATATATATTCATACATACTTTTTGTTTTCCTTTTTTAATTTTGCACCCTCCTTTTAGTAGAATTGCAAAAAAGGGAAAAAAGTATTTGATAATCTCATTTTTGCTATTTCAAGGTTTAAGCTTATGGCGGGTATCAAATATCAATGAAGAATGTCCAATCCTAATGTGGTTTAGTATGTAGAGGTTTAATAATGTGTAGCCCATGGCTTAGCCCAACTAAATTGGTGGTGGCTTAGATGTCATGAGGTTGATATAAAGTGGTCCAAATCCAATAATATTCATAATAAGTTTAACATTAAGTTGGCCCTCAAATTTAAAGAAATTGTACTGTTGCATTTACATTAGGGGGGAATATTGTTGAGCCCACAATACACATAAATTTTACTATATAGACAACATTTTATACCAACTTCTATCGACAGTTAAGAGGTCAAATAAAGTAGAATTCCCATTGTTCAATGACTTATTGAGCTCAATCTAGCTCTATTTATTATCTTGATAATACAAATGCATTTTTATTTATTTTTTCATGTTTAGATGAATTTAGTTTAAAGTAAAGTTGAAATATTATATCATTTTTTAGACCGATAAAATTTTGTTACAAAAATAGACTGAGGTCGACTTTAATAATAAAATTCCATGTTCCATTCTCGTCGTTTTTTAATACACGTATCAAATAGTACCATTTAAACATATCATCATAATCAAGATTATTTATCTAATAAATTATAATTGATTTTGAATTTCTCGCTAACTCTAATAAATCATTTGAATCGTTTAAAATTTGAGATAAATATCACCGTTTATATAGTGTCACTAATTTTAAAATATAACGAGTCTTAAACTATGTTTAAGAGTATTATCAAAACATGAAATTTGTGAAATCTTGTAGTAACAGTAAATGAGTGTTAACTTTAAGAAATGGAACTTTTGATTTCTAACCTTTTCATCTCCTTTCAGACAAATGCTTTTTTTTCCTTCATCAAACCAAACATTTTTGCATATATTTGAATTTAATTTTCCAAAATAATAGAGTCAAAAATATAAATCCCAAACAAATGGGCTCTGCTGTGTTTTTTCCCGAGATTTTACTCTTTCCCCTCTCTCACATTTTCTCTCTCTCTTACAGTAGTCTCCTCCAATTCTCCATCTTTCAGTGAAACAAAGCTTCTTTTTTTTTTCTTGCAAAATTTTCAACCCACATCACCTTAAAACGTATCACAAGATTCAACAGATTTGACTTCCATTTTCTGTGACTATTATTTGCAATATTTATCTCTTTTGACTACTCGGCATTTTATCCAATAATAATCATAAATATATCTAAACCCCATTAATGTCCATTAGCTACTGCCTACTTAACTAAAACTTCCATGGAAAACCCATTAAAGAATTCTTCAACTCTTAGTCACACTCTCTCTCTAACTCTCTGACAAACACTCCTTTTTTTTATTTATTATTATTGTTGTTGAAATAGCTTGTAATTTGGAACTGATCTTGAATCTGAAGCAGGGCTTCAAAATTCGAGGATAAAAATTGTATCTTGGATTTCTTAGGAGCACCCGGGAACTGTTTAAGGTATATCTACATATATGCTATGCCTATTCGAGTGTTTATTTAAATCTTTATGTGGGTAAGTTAATTTTCGGTAGATCTTATTATTTTAGATATAGCAAGTTTTACATGTACATAGCTTATTTGTAAAGCTAGAATTTGGGTTTCAAGAACAATTAGATTTGGAGAAATGACCTAAAATTTGAGTGAGAACAGACATGAAGTTGTACTTGAGCATTTCTGATATCTGGTTTGATTTATGGTTGGAGAGTGAATGGCAGGGAAAGGGGTGATTTATGACGGAGTGGTTGTCCATTTTTTGATTTTTAGTACTTTTGAATTTTGATGACTAATTTTAAAGGAATTAGGTGTTTTTTCATGTTTGGTTTTGGTTAGAAAAATATACTTATTTGACTTGTGTTAGCAAAATGATATATGCCTTCACTGAATGTGTTGCTAGCATTATTGTTTTGGATTAAGTTTGATAATGCCAATCTCTATCCGATGGTTCACATGGGTTTAGTAGTGATAGGGAAATTTAGTTGCTTGGCTTATTAATGTCATTCTTCTTCTTCTTCTGCATAATCTGTCATTTACTGTTGTATAAGCCACCTGATGATAAAGGGAAAAAAAAGAAAGAACTAGATGATATGTTATTTGACTTTTGGTATATAAATTATCCAGTCTTATGTGGTAGTTTTTTTATACTCGATTCTCGGTTATAGAGGTCTTTTCTAAGCCTTGTGCCTTCTTATGGTTAATTAAGTAGTCGGCAATAGATGGAGAAATCAATTACGTGGTTGGTGTCCAAAATTACCAATCTGTTCATTTTCATTTTGAAAAAACAAAATAAAAAAATTCCAATCAGTTCATCATAACCAAGGACTATATAAAATATTATTCAGCTCATTATTTTGATCTTGTAGAACTTCCATAATTCAAATTTGTAATCTTGGATAGTCTTATTTTTACTAGATAGTTCATGTGTCTAATCACTTCTGAACCATGATGGAATTCTTTCTTGCAGGTGAAACAGCTGTACTCTATATAGGTTATACATTTAGAAGCAAACATTTTCATCTGTGCGAGCATGACTCCCTTTACTGTTGCTGTGAGATACTAGAGCTTAATGGAGATACATGGTCAACTTGCATTCAGCTGAAATGAAGAATGTGCGGGTTCTTATAACTTGAGATATATATATATATATATATATATATATATATATATATATCCGTTTCTCCAGCGAATTGGAAGGAGTGAACTAAGAGCGAACCGGCTATAGCGACGGTTTTTTCCGTTTATATCATAGAAAGCCAGTTTTTTATGCTATAACGACGGAAAAAATCATCGCTACCCTCCGATTCGCTGGAGAGAGCCGGGCTATATATATATATATATATATATATATATAGAGAGAGAGAGAGAGAGAGAGGGGGTATTAATTTGTATCAACCGGTTGCTAAGTTACTATTTCTAACAACCATGATCTACACACTTGATTAATAAAATGGACGACACAAATTAAAAAAAAAAAATCACCTGCCGCTATAGGCTGTAGCGGCAACTCAAACCTTTCTAGCGGCACTCCATTTTACTTCTTTGCCCCGAATGTAATCCACTTCTGCCGCTATATGCTGTAGCGGCAGTACTCCCCTTTATTGTTATGTAAAAATAAAAAACTGCAATGGACAGAAATAATAAATAATACATGTACTTTGTTATAATTCTTTAAGAAAGTATTTCATCCGTTGCAAAAATAAATAAAAATGTAGTTTATATTTAAATAATTAATTTGAAAAACTCTAATAAAAGTATCAATAATTTTGTCATTTAATTTAATATAAAAATTACTAATGTATTTTAAAAACTTAAAATTTTCTCATTAGAAACACTTTCAAAATAATTCACATTAGTAATTTTATATTAAATGACAAAATTATTGATACTTTTATTAGAGTTTTCAAATTAATTATTTAAATCTAAACTACATTATTTTTTTTTTTTTTTTGCAACGGAGGAATATTTTCTTAAAGAATTATAATAAGAGAATGTATTATTTAGCTTGCAACGGAGCATATTTCCTGACAGCTAGAGTACTCCCCTTTATTGTTATTTAATTGGAACAAAGCTTTGCTTGGAAAAAAAAACTGCAATGTACATAAATAATAAATAATACATGCTCTTATTTTTTAAGAAAATATTCCATGCGTTGCAAAAAAATAAATAAAAAATAATTGTAGTTTAGATTTAAATAATTAATTTGAAAAAGTCTAATAAAAGTTTCAATAATTTTTTATCATTTTATTTTACTAATGTCAATTATTTTAAAAACTTTAAATCTTCTCATTAGAAACACTTTCAAAATAATTTACATTAGTAATTTTTATATTAATTAAATGACAAAATTATTGATACTTTTATTAGAGTTTTTCAAATTAATTATTTAAATCTAAACTACTTTTGTTTTTTTGCAACGGATGAAATATTTTCTTAAAGAATTATAACAAGTGCGTGCATTATTTAGTTTTTTTTTTTCCAAGGTAAGCTTTGTTCCAATTACATAACAATAAAGGGGAGTACTGCCGCTACAACATGTAGCAGCAGGAGTGGATTACATTCGGGGCAAAGAAGAAAGAGGGGTAAAGAAGTAAAATAGAGTGCCGCTAGAAAGGTTTGAGCTGCCGTTACAGCATGTAGCGGTAGGTGAATATTTTTTTTTTAATTTGTGCCGTCCATTTTATTAATCAAGGGTGTAGATAGTTGTTGAAATAGTAACTTAGCAACCGGTTGCTACGGATTAACACCCATATATATATATATATATATATATATATATATATATATATATATATATATATAGTCACTAGATGGATATATCCAAAATTTGCCATATCTGGTTCTCTCTTTAGAATATCTTTTATGAGTGGTCATAATATATATGCTTTATTTATCTTAGTGAAAGGTTACAGTTTACATCTTACTACGGCGAGTTAACTCTTGATCCTGTAATTCCAATAAATTTTGAAACTTAAATCTTCTTCTATGGAATAAATATTTATAATATACGAGCTTATGAAAAAATGTCTCGTCACAAAAACACATTCCATTGACTTAAGGACCTAATCTTTTAGTTACGTAGGGAGGCGGCATTCTAAATTTGATATCAAGTTGATCTGTAGTTGGTTAGCTATTAACTACAAGAAAGTCTTGCAGGATCTACAGAACACACCAGAGATACAGCTCTCAACCCAAGTTTCACACGAGTCTCAAAGTGACCAACAGAATAATGGAGCGGAGGCTCCTCTAGGGGACTCAGGTTCAGTTTCCATATCGAGCAATGACAACAGAAAAGTTTCCCGTGAGGATATCGAACTTGTAAGATTATCTGGTCTTCATAGTTGGACCTTCCAATCTAGAATTTCCAGATGGTCAGATAACCAAGTTCTTATCTTGGCCTTAATTGTACTATGAAATTGTTTATTGTAGGTTCAGAATTTAATCGAGCGATGTCTGCAGTTATATATGAATAGAGATGAGGTGGTAAAGACTTTATTGAATCGTGCAAGGATAGATCCTGGATTTACGACTTTGGGTAGGCATTTTCAGATTCTAAAGAAAATCTTTTGGCATTTTATCAGTACTTAAGTAAACATAATAGTATGTTTGGCTTCTTTCATGAATTTATATTGGTGTGATTTTTTTTCTTCTGTAAATGATTCATGAATTTGTGAATATTTTCTGTTGAGTATGTGTAATGATTATCTAAAGACAATGCCTTCTCAACCTTATGACTCTTTGTCTCTCATGTAGTATGAAAACCAATTTCCTATACTTTTTAGGAGTTTTCTCTTTTTATTTCCTTAGTTGATAAGTAAACAATGAAGGAAACTTTGGCATATTTAATGTTGATCACTTCAACCTACCGAGTACCTATTCATCTAATTGTCTCTCTTTGTTTTGGGTAACAAAGTGTGGCAGAAATTGGAAGAAGAAAATGCCGACTTTTTCAGGGCTTATTACATAAGGCTTAAACTGAAGAAACAGATAATTTTGTTCAACCATTTGCTCGAGCATCAATATAATCTGATGAAGTATCCTGTGCCACCAAAAGTTCCTTTGGCTCCAATACAGAATGGGATTCATCCCATGCCAGGTAACCACATCATGTCATGTTGGTCATATAATAAGCTGAAACTATCACTATTGCTTTACTATGAGATTGAGTTCTGAACTCTTCTTTTCAATATGCTCATTTACTTACAGTGATAACAATGATATTATTGTTAGCGTATTAACATTAATAACGCAAACTATTGAGTATGAAGTTATTAATTAGAGAAACATTTCCCTCTTAGTTACTTCTGGTGTTAGGTCTAGAAATGTATCTTGTACTCCCTCCGTCCCAGGATAAAAGTCCTGGTGGACTTTTCACACATATTAAGAAGAGGAATAAAATGACAAAATTGTTCATAATAATATGTCATTAATTATTTTTAATGTAGGTGAGAAAGTGACTTTCTAGCTATTCAATTCAAAATATTCACTCTCCATACTTATTAAATATGGAGAGAGAATTAGAATAAGAAAAGTATGAGATATTTAATGCTACGGGTATAATAGGAAAAAATGTGTAAAAGTTTGGTTATTAAAGGAAAGTGGACATTTAACATGGGACTATCCAAAATAGTAATAAGGACTTTTATCATGAGACGGAGGGAGTATTATATTTTTCAAATCAAGTAGAACTTTTGTGATTCCAAATTTTATCTTGTGCGATAAATTTTCCATTGTTGGAGTAATAAAATGTAAGCTAGCACGTATGTGTAAGTGATAGCCTAATTGGATAATTTTTTCTTCAGCTAAGTGAAATAGTTTACATCCTCTGTATTCCCCTCTTCGAAGATTAAATTGCTTGAATAACAAGCTGCATTCATCATGTTGCTCACTATCCCAAATTTTATTCATTCATGCTTATTTAATTAAAAAAGACTATTACTCAAGCTTGTTTTCAGTGCAGTTAACAACTTACCTATGGGGTACCCAGTTCTACAGCAACATCCAGTTCCCGCTGCTGGTCAACCTCATCTTGATTCTATGGGAATATCTAGCTGTCATGTGGTCAATGGAGTTCCTGCACCTGGCAGCTTCCATCCAATGCGGATGAATTCTGGGAACGAGTGAGAGTCCTTTTTTTCATCATTTTCTTACTTTCTTTTATTTTCTATTCAATGGCTAACACCATTGAGATGCCTTCCTTTTTTTTACATTTCCTATCAATCTCATATGACTAATTGTTTTTTCATGGTTTAAGCGAATGCATGTGTATATCAGCACTCTGTAGTAGCATCTATTTGCTCTAAAGCTGCTTTGATATTGATATTGATATATATGGAGATGAACACATTTCAAATTGATGTAGACGGTGGTTATGTTAAAATTTGTTACCTCTTTATATCAAGTCATTATACTCTAATGAAACATTATGTCACTCAATGGAAGTTATAGCATCAATTGTCTTTTCTGAAATGACGCTCCCTTTGTATTTAAGAGCTACAAGTGGTTTTTATCTAGAAAACATGAGCTATAAGTAGAAATAAAAAAGCTCTTTTGAATTTGAATCATCTAGTAGTTAATATGCTTTTTCTGAAGCCAATCTCTTTCTCTAGTTAACATGTTGAAATGGTTAATAGAAGCAAATTTCAACCTGTTTATTATAGCTTGAAAAATCAAGAGTTAATGACTGATGGAGTTTGTACTTGCCTCACAAAACTGGCATTATTTGTCCACTAAAAGGGAAAAAGATTTTCTGATAGACACCGATAAAAATGTCTCGGCTAAAATAAATTCCCCTCCCCCCCCTTATATCTTCTTGGAGTGTTACGCACGAGAGCTTCTGCTAACTGCTGAAGCATGGGGTTGGACTGCAGTGCAGCTGATGTCACACCTGGTATTCCTCCTGGGAGTGCCATGTCATCCATGTCAGAGATGGCTGTGAGTCCTACTTCAGTAGCATCCAGTGGCCATTTTCCCTTCACAGCCTCTGAAATATCTGGAATTGGAGTAGACACATCAGCACTTGATACCGCATTTACATCGGATGTGGTAATTTCAGTAGGGTTGCAGCTTTCACATGATAATGGGGCAGGGAATTCTAGAGATTCCCTAAGATCTTTGGCTCAGATCCCTTGGATTTTCAGTCTTTCAGATCTAACAGCAGATTTATCAAACTTAGGAGGTAATTTGGAGATCATCTTGTTCCTTTATTTTTGCTCGTCAACATTATTTTGTTCAGAATGTTGTTAAATTTTATATGCTTCAGAAAGTAAATTAATTCTGATTTTGATGCTGTGTGCGCCTGTGTGTATTTACTGTTTTACTGTTAATACGACTTACTCTTCAAACATCATCTTTACTTTGGACACATCCAGCATAATATTTTCATAATCTTAGGCAAATATTTAATGCTATTATACTATATTTGTGTTTGCTGTTGTTTCCGATTAAGAAATTAACTGCACAAAATTCCATGCAATGTTAACCAAAATCAGAGAATATTGGTATCAGCAAGTGTTGGTCCGTTATTTGTGAAATATTAGTTTTTGAAGGTCTAATATTCATGATATTTCTCTTTTACTTTTGCTAGTACATAGGGACAAAGCAATTCCATAAAAAATATGTAGGCGGGTGCCTGTGTCAATGTAAATGTTTCATGGTCAAATTATCGATGCAACACCCTACAATCTGCATACACACACTTTAAGATAGGTCTGACATATGAGAGAGGGGTATTGGTGGTTTAGCACAGACTCTTTTGCTTGTCCGTCTCAGTTCTCGTGCTGTATTTCATTATGTATTATGGATTTGGCTAATAATCAGTGAATATTACGTTTTTGCAGATCTAGGAGCTCTTGGGAATTATCCTGGTTCCCCTTTCTTGCCTTCTGATTCAGATATTTTACTTGATTCTCCCGAGCAAGAGGACATAGGTAAGCAGAATCGCAAGTCCTTCAGGTTAAGGTTTCATGATCCATTAGATGGGACATTATAAAGTTCGTATGCATTTGGAGAAAGCTTCATTGATAGAACCATTATGCATCAGATATGAATGCTTTTTTTTTTCTTGACCACGAAACAGCAGAGGAATATAAATATAGAGGGACATTTGTAGTTTTGTACGATGTTTTTTGCACAAATTTTTTAATTTTTTTGAAACGGAGATATAAAATGAGAAGGATGGGGAGTACCAGAGTAGTATATTCTTTACAACTTCCTTGCTGTCAGTATAAGCCACATTATATCCACTTTTCCCCATCAACGTTATAGAAAATCCTAACCTTCACTCGAATATGTCATGGGGGCATCCTACACTGTTCCAGAAGAAACAAATGATAATTTTTTTATGCCTTTGTATCCTTTGTTCAACCGTTTGTAAATTGTAGCTTGATTTTGTTTCAGTAGAGGAATTCTTAGTAGATTCAGTCCCCGGCCCAGAAGCTGAATCGGATGAAGAGAAATCTTAGTTTGAGGTGAGAGCTATCCATTTCTTCAAAGAAGCTAGGATAGAGGTGTACAATAAAAAGGTAAGAGAAGGAACTGAAATATTAGTTCTCTTTTACTATAAATCTCCAAGTCTAGTTATTTGAACTTTTGAGGTTTGAGGCAGTGTAGTTGGGATATGTAATTTAGGTCAGGAAGCAGGTGATGTTATACTAGATTCTGAGTTTCATTTATGAGAAACCCTTCCTTTTTTATTATATGAAAATTCAAGGATTTGATATTTTATATGAAAACCCTTTGATTGTTATCCTTTCTTGAATTGTATGGATTTTATCTAGTGATATTATTATGATTTAGATTGCATTTTGGACACACAAAAAAAGGGTAAATGTATTGTTCTGGCTTCCTATGCCTAAAGGCCATAACTTGATTTCCTTCAAGTTATTCAAATCATTAGTTTCATGTTCAATTTTTATGTATGCGTAGAATAGTTATATAAATGATGTGACTTTTGGATATTTTCACATGAAAAATATTGTTATAGATGTATCGTTATAAGATTTATAGCGATAATTTTTATGTGAAAATATAAATATCATGCAGATTTTAATGCATGCACAAGAAAAAATCATAAGAATTTTACAAAGGAGAGGTCATAAGAATTCAATATGCATCACATTCTAAATATCTTATGTACAAGGAATACATAAATATACATCGCATTCTAAATATATAATAATAATAATAATAATAATAATAATAATAATAATAATAATAATAATAATAATAATAATAATAATAATACATGAGATTGTCATATTCAAACTAATCTAAAAGTATAACTTATACTAAAAAAGTCAATTTGAAAAGTTAGTTTTGATCGGATTCAGAATAGTGAAATTCCAACAACAATTTATATACAAAATTCCAATAGTTAACCCCACCTTGATGAACGAACTTATCACCCGACATAATTGTGGACTATTTTTAAATTTCGAGAACATTTTTGTTAGTACATTAAATATTGATAAATTTAACGTATCAAATAAAAAATAAGTGTTCATATATTATTATTTTTATTTTCTTAATTACTCATTAGTCACAATTTGTATTTAATATGAGAGTAGTGGACATATAAATTTATTTATTTTTAAAAAATAATTATTGATACTGTCATAACCATAATATTATTGTCAAAATGATAAATATATATTTAAAGTATTAAATGTAATAAAATTATCCTTAAATATATATTTGTTTTGATAATATAATTTGAGAATTATTAAATTCACAAAAAAAATTGTTATTTTTACAATAAAAGTGTCGCTAGAGATTCTATAACAACAGTTTTTATCGTCGCTATATATCTATAACTACACTTTTATTATAGAAATAATAAAAAGTATTGTGGATTTAACAATTACATAAAATTTTTATTCGGACAATACTAACCTTAAAAAATTATCATATAAAAAAATACAAATATGCATACTAATGGGACCCACATACCCCTCTTTGTCCATCAGAAGTCCCCACGCTACGGTAATAATAATGAATAATATATCAAAGACTTGCTTCGTTATCTGACAATTCTCTCCCACCAAGTCTTCTCTCTCTCCCCCCTCTCTTTCTTCCACAAAGACTAAAGAAGCGACTCAGTCCATGAGTGTTGCTGCAGCATCAATCTCCAAAAGTTAATTAATTAATTAGTTGCCTTTATTTGACAAGAATTCATCTAGTATATTAATTAGCAGCTCTTTCTTCATGTAATTTTAGTAGTACAAGGTGCATGTCATAAAAAGCTACTACGAACTTTATGTAAGTATTTCTTTTTCTCTGTTCTTTTCTCTTTCTTTCTTTCTTTCTGTTTGGTTGCTGAGAAATTCTTGAGATGGGTAAGAAAATATGAACATTTAAGACATACCCATTAAAAATATTTTAGCTTGTTGATGGATGAAATCATCAATTTTTCTCCTTTTGGTTCTGTTTTGGATTTCTATCTTGATTGTGCATGGAAAATATAGTTTTCAATAATATTTTATTATTTCCAGTATTAAAATGGAAATAGTCTTCATATTTGTGTGATTAAGGTATGTTAGAACAAATAATATTGAAACAGAAAAGTAACAGCACACAAAATACTCAAAGTCCTGCCTCATGCACACTCTACAATGATCGACACACCAAATAATATTTTTATAGTAACTAGAAAAATCCTAACCGATATAACATGAGCTCAAAAACATTAGGTCATTAGTCGAACATGTAGAAGTATGAGTCAAATCTGTACGTAAATAGTCTGCATATTTATGTGATTATGGTGACAGTATTTTTTGTTGGAAATAAATTGGAGAGTAGCTGTGAAGAAAATACCAGAATGAAAATATGGTTCTATGAAGAATAAGAGGAGACAGAAGAAGGGGATGAGTTGGGTCTAATTAGTGGTCATTTTAGTCATTTTACTAATCACTTTGTTGTTGAAAATCACATCCACTTTCAGTTGGGCGAGTGTGTCACACCTTCTGTTAGTATGGAATGGAGGAAAAATTAATTGTGCCACTTTTTTCAAACCACAGGTGGTTAAGTGGGGTTTTCTAACCACAAGGGGTAAAATGTCAAACCATGTAAACCTTAGGTCTTAAAATGCATTTTACTATTTAAAATATCCAGCTTGTAAGGTCTTTGGAACAGATGTGTTATTAGAATGAGCATCAAAACCTGTGCTGTAAGTTATGCATATATAATTCTAAACTAGAGATATGTCTAGACATTTATGTTGTATGCATACAACAATGGAAAGAATCATATTCAAAAGTTAGTAATTTTTCTTCCAATTTAGTGGTTTAGAGTTACGATGTGCATTATATATATAAAGTCATATAATTACTTGTGAATATGTTTTTTAATGCATTTTTTAATGGATGAGTGCATTTACAGATTTTGACACCTTTGCTGTTTTTGATTTCTCACTGATTTATTAATATATCTTGTACTCTCTCAACTCTGCATTTGATTATAGTTAAACAAGGATTCGGTTACCATGAAGTTAACTTTATGGTAAGTTGGTCAATTGACCAATATAGTGGTGACACGCAGAAAGAAATCACCTCCCGGCCTGCGTGTCGACACTGTATTGGTCAATTGACCAAAGTTAACTTCATGCTAACCACTCCCGTTAAACAAGTTTCCAACTTTAAGTTTGTCTTTTGCAGGGAAATGAGTTTAGCAGTTTGTAGCTGCAACTAAAGGAGATTACGAACAAGATACAATTTTTTTTTAAGAGTTTACCACATCTTAGCTGAAATAATGAGTTTCAAGCAAGAAAAATATGTAAGGTTAGTCAGTCTGCCTCATCCCTATATCTGTCTGTCAACTTATTTGGTAAAATCTATCTAAAGATAATTGTGTATCTTAATTTTGTTTATTGGAAAATGATTATCAGTGACTTATTATGATTTGCAAATAGCCTACCCTTGGTTTAGTTCCTACTGATGAATTTATGATTTGTATGCCACCCATCACCTAATTTGTCCACAAAGCATTTTGCCTTTAGAACCATCTGCTTTTATCCAAGAGAGTGATAGTACTCATTTCTGAAATTATAATGTTGAATCTCGTTTCATCTTCTTGTCTGTTGTATACGTCCATGGTATTGATCATGCAGTCAACCGAAAGTCTGAAACTTCCCCATGGGCATTAATTTTATGCGCGTTATTTTGGTTGCTTTATTTAGGTTCGAGAACTCGAGTTCAGAGAAATCTTTTGGTGATGAGAAACACGTTTCCTCAGATCGTGGACTAACAAGAACTAGACCATCTGTCAGCTCAGTCGTGGGCAGTATTCGAAGAGGATTAGAGAAGAGTTCTAAAGGCATTGCAAGCCTGAAAAATTCACCAACTGTCCGTTCACCAAGTGATCAGTCAAAAAAAGAATTGGGCCCTCGGAAGAAAATTCTTGACCCACAGGGACTATTTCTTCAGCAGTGGAATAAGATATTTGTATTGGCTTGTGTGATATCAGTGTCCTTGGATCCATTGTTCTTTTACATCCCTGTTTTTGATGGAAAAAAGAGGTGCCTTGATTTAGACAACCAATTGAAGATCACGGCTTGTGTTCTTCGTTCGTTCACTGACATCTTCTATATACTTCACATTATCTTCCAATTCCACACTGGGTTTATTGCCCCTTCTTCTCGAGTATTTGGAAGGGGTGAATTAATTGAGAATCCCTACGTTATAGCAAAAAGATACTTGTGCACCTACTTCATTATTGACATTCTAGCAATTCTTCCTCTTCCACAGGTATGTGTATTTTCTTTGTCTATCTGGGGTTTTGCTAGCACATGGAGTCTGTATGCTTTGAGTAAATTCAACAGTCAAAACTTCAACAATTGCGCATAATCTAGTTTTATTTGAGCTATTTGGTGTTTATTCACAATGAAAATCTCTATTATCAGAAATGAAGAAATTCTACCAACCATTTCTGAATAAGAAAGTTTTTGTTGTTATTATCATTTGAATGTAAAAAACATGATATTTTGTGTCCGAACATCATTTTTTTCCCTCTCCAGGTGGTTGTTCTAGTTATCATCCCCAAGGGGAATGCACTGATTATTAAAGACATTCTGAAGTTTGTTATTTTGTGCCAATACATCCCAAGATTTATTCGTATCTATCCGCTATATAAAGAAGTGACAAGGACTTCTGGCATATTCACTGAAACAGCATGGGCGGGAGCTGCATTCAATCTCTTTCTCTATATGCTAGCCAGCCATGTAAGTTACCTAAGATCAATAAGTTTGTCCACTTCTCTCTAAAATTTGGAAACATAACTCGGCACAGATCTTAGCAAAGAGTAAATTAAGACTACCTTATTAATTATGACTACATGAAGAAGGGTTTGCAATTATAATGCGTGTAATCTGACTGTACGAATGCATCTGATTTAAAAGGTAGTTGGAGCCTTTTGGTACTTGTTCGCAATTGAAAGGAAACACCAGTGCTGGCGTGATGCATGCCTGAGAGATGACCATAACTGCTATATCAACCTTTTATATTGTGGAAAAGATCCTGATCAAAACAATGAATTCCTGAGTAAATTTTGTCCTCTTCTTGAACCCAATGAAATAAAAACTTCAAAAGATTTTAACTTTGGCATATTTCTGGATGCTCTTCAGTCCAATGTGGTGGAAATGACAGATTTTCCCAAGAAATTATTGTACTGCTTTTGGTGGGGTTTGCGAAGTTTAAGGTTAGTGCATACCCCTTTAATTGTTGATGTATTTTACTTTAGTGTTTTTTGTCCAGTTGAATTCTTGTACATTCCATGTGTAGTTTATGTCTAAAGTTCCTTGGTTTAATTGAATCATGCAAGATGGGCTTTTAAAAAAATTGTACCTTTGTTAACATGTCCTTGCTTGGATGTTGAACCTTTTCAAATATCATTGGTATAAAACTTATAGATTGCATAAGATCTGTTGGATGGGTTTTCTGTAGTACTTTAACAAATACACTTTGAGTACTATAATGTTCTAGTTTCAGCGTTTCTTGATAGATACTGAGGTTCATTGATAAAAGACGTATGAAATATTTACTTCATTAACAACCTTGGATGACATAGATTTTAACTTAGCTTAGCTAGTGGAAGCATGTATTGCTTGTAATCTACAAAGAACGAAGTTTCTAGCAATATGCATAAAATATAATGGTAATTGCTCTTAAAGTAGAAAAAACTCGCTTCATAATTAGTTCTAGAGCTCAATTCTCTATCTAAATGGTTCTGGAGAATGCTCGAATTAAGTGGTTCTTGAAAATTCTATACATCTTGATTTAAAAGCCTATATTAGTGCAAAGAATTGATTTAATTACATCTTCTCTTATATTCATTCCTCAGTTCGCTTGGCCAAAACCTCAAAACAAGTACTTTTGTTGTGGAGATTCTCTTTGCCATCGCCATTTCTGTCGTCGGATTGGTGCTATTTTCGTTCCTTATTGGCAACATGCAGGTGCATACTACATTCCAACCAATAACCATTCTACCCTTAAAGGCATACATTTCTTTATAGGGTCTACTGGTCAGGTGATAGTGATCCTCACTTTTCCATGCTTCATCATGCTCATATGCCGCCAATCTTATTTCTTATTATTTTGTTTGGCACTCTGTAGACTCAACATGAACCTTCATATGCTCTCACTAAGCTTAATGTTCTTTTTTGCAGTTCTGTATTTGTTAGGTACTAAAAAGTTGATTTTTTGTGCTGTTACAGAAATATCTGCAGTCTATAACTGTGAGAGTAGATGAGATGAGGATAAAAAGGCGAGATGCAGAGCTGTGGATGTCACATCGTGTGCTCCCAGAGAATCTGAGACAGCGGATAAGGCGTTATCAACAGTACAGATGGCAAGAAACCAGAGGAGTTGACGAAGAACTTATCCTCAGTAACCTTCCCAAGGATGTGAGGAGGGACATAAAACGCCATCTTTCCTGGGCTCTACTCACTAGAGTAAGTGCATTTAAAAAATCAATACTTGAATGCATTTCTTTCGTCTTTCAAAGAAAAAACATTTTGTAGCTTTTAGTTTTAGCTCACGGAAAGTCTTCAATTGTAGGTGCCAATGTTTGAAAACATGGATGAACAATTGTTGGACGCAATGTGTGATCATCTCAAGCCAGTTCTTTACACACAGCAGAGCTACATAGTCCGTGAAGGGGATCCAGTTGACGAAATGCTCTTTGTCATGCGTGGCAAAATTTTGACAGTGACCACCAATGGTGGGAGAACTGGCTTCTTTAACTCTGTTTATCTCAAGGCTGGTGACTTCTGTGGAGAAGAACTTCTTACATGGGCATTGGATCCCAACTCTTCCTCCAGTCTTCCAATCTCAACTAGAACCGTGCAATCTGTGTCAGACGTCGAAGCTTTTGCTCTAATGGCTGATGACCTGAAGTCCGTAGCCTCCCAATTTCGACGCCTTCACAGCAGGCAGCTCCAGCACAGTTTCAGGCAAATTTTATAAGTTTCTCCTACAAAATTTTGATACTTCAGTGCCATAAACCGCAGTTTGCTAGAATTTATTCACTATTTTTCTCGTCCCGTGCTGTGATTCATAACTAAATAGGCATGCACAACATATTTCAGATTTCACTCGCAGCAGTGGAGGTCATGGGCAGCCTGTTTCATACAAGCAGCATGGCGGCGATATGGTAGGAGGAAGCTTGAAAAGTCTTTGCGTGAGGAAGAGGACAGACTTCAGAATGCATTGGCAAAAGAGGGTGGAACATCACCAAGCCTTGGTGCCACCATTTATGCATCAAGGTTTGCCGCCAATGCACTGCGAGCCTTACGGCGGAATCATGCACCTGGTGCAAAACTGCCATACATGACACCAACTTTACTGCTTCAAAAGCCAATTGAGCCTGATTTTAGTGCCGAAGATCGTAAATAAAGTGTGGTTCTTTATATGATAGTAAGAAATTAAGTTCTGTTTAATACTTTGTATATATTATTTCTTATTCTATACTTGGGAGCAACACTATTATATAGAATGTTGTCTTAGCTATATTCACTAAAAAACATCATACCTATTAGTTTTATGTATTTAAGATACAATTTTGCCCTGCCTACGTACAAATTACTACTTATTTGGCTCATTTTAAGGAGAAAAATCTGTTCATTTAATTTTATAATCCAAAGCAGAAAATGGAAGGTCTAGCCATTCATATACTATTATCAGTTTACAGGTACAAACTGCTACATATATTGGGTTTAAGTGCATGCTTGTAGCATTACATTTTAGAACCCCCAAACAAGTGAAACAAGAATGTGAATGAAAAACAATTATCTGCTTCACAAGCCAAGACTCTCATAGAATTCAGGCACTAGAATTATACAGGATTACAAAGATATGGTCATTTAACAACATTCTGATGTTAGATCTATTTACAGTTTGGTATGCTGTAGTCAATATACATTTATATTATGGATTTGATGATGAGTTTTGAAATTCAGACTTGGAATTAGAATTGTGGTTTTTGTACATAGAACCTGAAGCAGGAACCTCAGCATGAGAAGACACTGTCCCAGAGAGGGGCTGGAAATTCGTATTCCCGACAAACCAGTAAAGAGCCCATTTCAGGTTGCAAAGGGTATACTTGAGAGCTTTAGTCCAGTTCTCCTGTTTGTTGAAACTCTGGGTGATGGAATAGTTTTCTACTTTGTCATTTTCAATCCTACAGATATTACCATAGATTATAAATTATAAGAGACTAAGGAGATCAAGGAAAATATATATTGCAGAGTTCTTGAATAAATCAGTAAGCTTGCATGATTATTCCATTCAGGGGTATTACCATAAGATTATGAGAGACCGAAAAAAACAATAGATAGATATGACTCATGTGAGAGTTCTTCATAGTGCTCTTCACAAGTACAATGTGTATTCTGAACAACTTATGTAAAAAGGTCGAAATGTTGATTTAAGAAACATATGATCAGACTTGAGTAGTCTTATGCACAAACACCATTTCAGAAAATTATAGCCTCCTTTGTAAAGTATTAATCCTTTAAAATTGCTTATTATAAATCTTTAAATAACTTGTGAAATAAAAATAAGCATTATTCAATAGTAAGATGGATCCTATTTACTGTTTTTGCAAAGAAAAATGGTTCACCAAGGTCTCCATCTCTACAAGCCAATGTATAGATAGATTTTTCAACACAAAAAAAGGCTTACTTGTAGGGAAGTTTGAAACGTTTCTCAGGTGGTATGTTGTTCTCTTTATCCTTGGAATTTGCAAATTCAGCAAACTCCTTCAGGCAAGTCAAGAACAATGTCATTGCTTTGTCATATCGAGTGCTCCAGAACAAATTTACCGGGCCAAACCTAAGAAACACTCGCACCCAATTAAATAATTCAATAGGCAGAAAGGAAAATAACTTGAAAAGTGATTAAGATGCATAATCCAAATTCTGGACTATTTCCGACCATACCAAAGAAACGGAGCTAACTAGCTTAGTAGTAAGACTCTCTAGGTAATCATACCAGAAGTCTAGGACAAAATTTGGCTCTCTAGGAGGATTTAAGGGTAGGAGGATGGTGTCCACAATTTTCAGCCCAACCATTATTAAAAAAAACATCAGTTTTTGATAATCTATAAGATCAAGGAGAAGGTGACCCAAGCAATCAGAAATACCTGAATGCGTACTACAAACTCTACAAACAATGCATTATGTTAATATGATTGGCAGAGAAGGATTGGGTATATTGACTTGAAACAGTAGGGTTAAAAGGCTGTTTTTGAGTCATGGTCAACTAAACATAACGCAATAAATAAATAAATAATATTAATAATAAAAAAGATATTAGGCAGCCATCAAATGATCAAATGCCCCCTCGACATCAGTATCGGAACTTCGGTAGTGCTCTTATCAAGTTGCTTCATAAATAATCCATTATGAATTCATTCATGAATAAAAAACAAGGGAGTAGACTAAACTTACAGCTCATAACTATTGTTGCTGGCATCCGTAATTCTAGGATAACTCCCCATAGGAATAATTTTTATCCGATATCTGAGTAGCAAAGTTGAGGATACACAAGTTCAGCATTTTCTTCAAGTAAAAATTTTATTGATGAGAAGCCGCCAAAGGGGGGGTAACCATGTACACAAGGACTATTCTAAACAAATAAAGAAGAAGAAAAAGAAGAAGAATCCTCAAGTTCAGCATTTTCTTCAAGTAAAAAATTTATTGATGAGAAGCCGCCAAAGGGGGGGTAACCATGTACACAAGGACTAAATCCTCAAGTTCAGCATTTTCTTCAAGTAAAAAATTTATTGATGAGAAGCCGCCAAAGGGGGGGTAACCATGTACACAAGGACTATTCTAAAAAAATAAAGAAGAAGAAGATTAGAACACAGGCCTATAACCCCTGAAGACAAGATATTAACTCAAAAAGGCCCGAATTCATGTTTCCTCATTTGGCTAAAATAGTCTATAGCAAGATATTAACTAAAAGGATACTGGAACTTTGGTCGAAAATGCTGAGCCATTGTGTGGAGGAGAAGACAAGCTTGGCCCCATGCAGCATTTATCTCGTCCCACTCCACCTAAGCATTTCAAGAAAATGGTTCCCAAAAAAAGAGAGGAGTCAATTCTAATCCAAGGAGTGGGATAGGATGTTGTACTCTCTACCATAAATGAGCAGCAGGCATGACAATGACATGTATGCTTTGACACTGACAGAGAAAACATATTTAACTTAATAAATAAATAAATGTAAATAAAAAAAAAAGAGGGAAAGGGCATTCACTCCTTCGACTGACTAAGAAGTAACAATTAGCAAACAAACTGCATGCCTCTGTTACATACTGGAATTTTAGGAAGTCTGCCTAGCCGGAAGTTGTTAATTGTTCCAAAATCTCCATCATACCAGATTGGAAAGGCATCATTGAGCACATTTGTTCGCTTCAACAGTTCTAGATGTGCTTGAGAAACTTCAATCTTGGCCAAAATTGCGTCTCTTTCCTCCTGTGAAAATGAACGTTTTGCATTTATTGGGGGGAACAAAACATTTTAGAAAGGAATTAAGCATTTTCTAAATTCAAAAGAAGTTCTTGAAAAAAAATCAATTTCCTTGGAATAGAGTATAAGATAGGCACCTGAGGACAATCACCATATCAATCTCTCAAAGATGTAACTTAATGATCATATCATGGTCCATGAACAGTAAAAGGTTAAAAAGAAAAACAAATTTCTTTTCAATAGCAAACTGAGAAATTTACATGCGCATAATTCTGAGTCATAACCTCAAATCCAAAATTGTGACAGTCCTCGATTTATATTACTATACAAAGCAAATTTGTTCCAATAAACTAGTTGAAATGCTGAATCAAGATAATGAATGTAGTGAATCCTTATAAAGTATGGATCAACTACGCCAGATAAACCCCAAGACTTTATATGACATACATGGATGTATATATTGGATGTATAGAGAAAAACGTCAACTTCAACGCACCTGATGTGAAATTAACTGAAACTGAAAATTATTAAACTCATGCCAATACCTGGTTCAAATAAATTGACTGAAAATAATTAGATAAAAGCGACTTATATAAGCGACATGAAATTCATGATTTGATTACGAGTTACTTCAGAAAGGAAAGCCATTTTTCATTGTATAATTGATTATGACAAAACTTACCGCTCCTCCAACTCATTGAAGCGACTAGACTTTAAATCCAGTTCCTTCAATTCAGCGGTGACTTCTGCGCATTGCTTTTCTGTTTCTTCAATTGCTGCTTCAAGTTTCCTTTCTTCTTCTTCTATCTTTAAAAGAATTAGAGAGGACAGCGTGAATATTATAACCCTCAAATTAAAAAAGAAAATTAGCTTGTTATCCCGAATAAGGCCTATATTCACAAGAAAGCACAATAATGTCAAGTGTGACGTGTTCAAAATATTTGTAACTCAGAAAAAATTTTCAACTGTTCTTTTCACTTCAGTAGTTGCACATTTTCTGCACATATCACAAATCTTACTTTGTTTCTACAAAGGCTGACTACTAGCATCACGACAGAAAACTGAGCTTCATACACATTCAGAAGAAAACACATAATGTCAAGTGTCATTGGATTCAAAGTATTTTAATAATAATCTAAAACAACAAATGCTAACTGTCTTAACTTCTTTAATTCCACATTACCTGCACATACAACTAATTTTATATTCTTTTGACCATACAAACTTGCACAATGAAAATGCAAAGTAAAAATCTCTACCATCATAAAACAAAACTTAGTGGTTCAGCCATTGACCATCATATGTTTTAAAATTCAATCAGGCACACACCATAAAATCAAATAAAGGAATAGGGAGGGGGAAACTGAAAAATGAATTCATGATGACTTAAGAATTGGTTATTAACTCATTATTAGAAACACACTGACAATGATGATCAGGTTTGCAACTGACTACTGATCAGATGCCTTCAGATAAAGTGATTTGGAAAACATTGCTCCAGCACTGGTATTAGAGTAATTCCTTTTCTCTAGTGCAGCCCTTAAATTCAATTTCTCTAACAATGAATGAATGTGTAAACTTGTAATTAAATTCATCATTATACAAAAAAAAAGTGCCAGAGATGAGAATTGTTAGTGGTTTACTTATATTTACTTGGCGTGGAAATCACACAAAGTGAGTTATTCATGAGAGCTCGTCATCTGATAAATTACCTTTAGTTTCTCCTTGAGAAATTCAGCCTCGCTAAGAACATTCCGCGGCTCCCCCTCTAAGCGATTAAGGCAGGCTTCATATGCTTTTATGTCCCTGTTTACATCTTCAACTTCCTTATCAAGTTTGTCAGATAACACCCTCATGCATTCAAGGCATAAAGGTTGCTCAACCTAGAGAAGGAGAAAAAAGCCAAAAAAAAAACATATCAAGTATGACCTTTAGACACCAGCTTTCCAAAATTGATGACATTTACATGGATACACCAACTTGCAACATAAATACATAAATTAAACAAACTAGGAGTGAATTCTTAGTCGTGATTAATTTCCCCTATAACAAAAATCCAACACCAATCTGCAAACCTGTGTCTGTGTGGTGGCAATATCGAATGCACGCTTGAGGACAGTTATGGTGGAGTGGAATCCAGAATTGTTTGGGTGCAAAGGAGCACTAGCAGGTCCACCCTCATGTAATGGCACCTGAATCTCACCAGCATCAGAGGCAGACTCACACTTATATACAGAAGCAGCAGGTGGAGGCAAAACCACAAATGATTCCTCCATTGCCTTCCCAGACTGGCTTGTGTCAGGCTGAATAGTTCCACCACGAGGGCGAGGAGGGACCCCCAGTACCTGGTTCTTTTGCTTGGGCAACACGACAAATGAATGGTCCATACGTGTTGAACCTAACACACTGCTCGCACCATGGACTGAAGAACCCTGAATCCCTGCAAGTTTTATACTCAATTATAATGGAAATCAATACTCTAATTCGCTATGCCTCGCTTGTGAAACATTTATTGCCAATGAATAATAAATTAAAAGATTACACTGGACTTATTGTAAATGCTCAACGCACTTTATATTTTTGTATCGTGTACAAAAAAAGTGAATAGTAATTTCAACTAGATTTGGGCAGACCCACTTAATTA
The DNA here is from genome assembly GCA_020205605.1 of Panax ginseng. Lineage (NCBI taxonomy): Eukaryota > Viridiplantae > Streptophyta > Magnoliopsida > Apiales > Araliaceae > Panax > Panax ginseng. The sequence continues at coordinate 150,487,621 of CM035133.1, forward strand.
TCGGAGTGAATAGTGGTCGTAGCCACCACTGGCTATAGGCCTTCTTTACCTGGTGTAACAAAGATCATGGGCATCCAAAATTAGAACTACAATGTTCCTCTTGGGAACAGCGGACTATGTTACTTTTAGTAGAGGATTTCTCCTCCAATATGCTTCTACTATATTGTCCACCATGTTATTAATGCTATTTGCTATTACTAATAGCGTGTAGGCGCTAAAATTAATAATGGAGTATGCTATATATTTTTAAAATATGGTCGTTCACCATCTGCATGGACGGCTGTAGATGTGCAGGATGAATAAAGGGGGTTGTTGCCAGCGGTAGCTATGGATCACTCCAATTGTTCACCTCTATTTCCTAAACATAAATACAGATTCTTGCAGCCATAAGCACTTCACACAGAGAGACCAATATATAGGTGATGTATAAATAAATGGTCTTTACGCAAGACTACAAGCTATACTCAGCTCACTCAAAAAGAGTAGCCGCAGGACACATAGTAAGTCGAAAGACATCTCAAACTTTTCCCGAGAAATAATGCTCACAATGAAAATCCATTTGTTGTTCTTCTTTTGTCTTTATAAGTAAATTATACATAACTCAAAATAACATAATCAAATGATACAGAAAAGCAACTTTCGAATACAACATTTATACATAAAAACCAGCCTAAATAAAACAAACACACATAAGCATTAAAAGCATCAAAGTTTTCATATTAAAACTCCCACCAAACACACAACTCTCAATACAGACTCTGACTAAAAATACACACTAAGAAATTTGTGTATGCGTATGATCTAGAATTACCAGACTACCTAAAACTAAATTAACAGACAAAATCATAGCTAGAAACTCCATAATTACCTTACCTCAACAAGCATAATTGTGCTATTAAACTAAATTAGAACATAAATAAAGTCATTCACGTCTAAGCATCAGCTGAATCGACTACGTCGCCTATACAAACAAATAAATTAAACACTGTAGGGAGAGGGGGGAGATAAACCCTAACCGGAACGAAAGGATGAATCGTTGAGGAACTTGTCGGCGTAAGAATCAACGCCGACGATGACAAGGCTGTGGCGGCAGTTCTGGCAGACCCATCTGGGAAGGTTCGGGTCCACCGGCAAGGTCCGACGTTTATCCAATAGATTATTAGAATTATTATTCTTCGCCATCTGGTTGATTTTTCTCCCTCTCCAATTTGGGTTGATTTTTATGAATCTAGCTGACTGATTATCAAAGAGAGAATTGCGTGGCAAACGGAATAATAACATGTTTAAGGTATCATTTTAAATTATGAATTCACTGGTTTATTTTACTTCAATTTACATATATAACTTGCATTGAATAAAAAGTAGAAGCTTACCCGTATTTGACAAATAATAATAATAATACTTTTTTAATTTCATAATATGTGGAGAAACTTATTTTTAATCGTACTTATTTCGCTGACAAATTTATATTCATATTAAATTACGACTTATGTGTATAAATAAGATAATTAAAATTAAAAAAAAATATTTTTAATTTATTTTAGAGAAATAATATATTTTACATCTTAACCTATATTTTATATTAATTTTTATGTTCTAGAGAATTAAATCTTATGCATTTGACTCGTTGATTTCGATCATTATAATGAAATTTAGTTAAGTCTTGATAAACAATAAAAATCAAAAAAATTAAAAATACTCCATCAGTTCTAATATTAATAGTTTATTTTATTTATTTATGTTAAAAATAGATATCATTTTAATTTTTAATTGTAACATAATTATCTTTTTTTTCTTAGTTGATATATATATATATATATATATGCGATCAAGAAGTAGACATCTTAAGTAGTAATTCTCTTAAATAATAGAACTTTATCAAAAGACGTAGTTTTTGATAAGACGCGCCAACATTTTTGTAAATACCATGCCACCGCGTATTTACAAAAACGTTACCGCGCCTTATCAAAACTACGCGTTTTGATAAATTCTATTATTTAAAGGCGTTCTGCTATTTAAGAATCAGATTTCGATCCTTTCTATATATATATATATATGCAACAAATATTAAGATAAAAATAATAATTTTTTTCCTTAAAATTCGTCTTATTTTACAAATATGTCTCTATTTTCATAACAGATTAATTTGCTCTACTCTATAGCTACTCCTATATTATTTTTCACATAAATAATAAGATTAGGTACAATTTAATTTTATCCATGCATAACTCATTTTTCTTTATAAGAAAAATAATAAAGAAATGCGTTCGGTTCGGATCATTCATAAAGAGCCCCGATCCGATTAGCGGGAAAATTAGGGCTTATATACATCAGAGAAAAGCTTCGATCGCGTACCTCTGTATTCCTCTGGTCTCTCTGAGAAAGAAGAGAGAGCTTGAAACTCATCAACCATGGCGGAGATCTACCAAGTTTTTCTAAAACTCCTAGACGGAAAAACCAAAACTCTTAATTTCACAACCCCTACAATCCCAATTAACGCCATCAAGACCCAAATCCAATGCATCACTTCAATCCCAATTCCCCATCAACTCCTCTTATCCAGTGGTAAAGTCCTCCAAGACAGCAAAGCCCTAGCAATAAATGACCAGTTCCCCTCGATCCACCTCCTCCTCCGCCTCCGCGGTGGCAAGGGTGGATTCGGGTCGCTCCTCCGTGGCGCCGCCACAAAAGCCGGGCAAAAAAAGACCAATAATTTCGACGCGTGTCGCGATATGAGTGGACGCAGGCTGAGGCATGTTAATGCGGAGAAGAAGATGGAGGAGTGGAAGGCCGATGCTGAGGAGAGAAGATTAGAGAAGGTTGCGGAGGAGTTTATTAAGAAGCAGGTGAAAGAAGGAAAGAAACAAGGTAAAGGTGGGGAAAGTGCAGTGGAAAAGTACGTGGAGAAGTATAGGAAGGATTCTGCAAAGTGTATGGAGGAAGTGGATAAGACTGTGAGAGAATCTCTTGGGGGTTATTTTAAGAAAAGTTCTAAGCGGAAGGTTGCGACTGAGGAGGCTAATGGATCGAAGAAGAAGTTGAAGATTTGGTAAGGATTTTTTTTTCTGTATACTATGGTTTTTGTAGTTTCTTTCTTTTCTTTTATCTGTGGCATCAAATTATTAATAATAGCATGTTCATTTAGGTTATATTTGGAAATAAACTATGGAAATGGTCATAATTTTTTTTCATGTACATATTCATTAGGCTTGATACGAGCATAATACTAGCTGGTTACTTTTTGCAGTTGATTCATGATTGTTGCAAATTGGAGGCTTTCTGTTGACTCTTTTTATTCATATGTATCACAATTTTATGACCCAACTGTGACTGATTTTATTGTTTTCTCTCTTGAAAATGATAACTTTTAACTTTGTTGTAACCAAATTTTAGGTTATGCTAGTTTACTGCATGATTTTCTTTTCTTCAGTTCCCAACTATGATTTAGAGTTACAATTTTTCTTATGTTCAAATTAAAGGAGATAATTTTCTGCTTGCTTGGTTGTTGGGATGATGTAGGTTAAAAAAAGAACCAACATTTGCTTGATCTATCATGTTAAAAACATGAACATAAAGGAAGATCTATATTATTCACCTTTCATCCGTAGTTCACTTGGACTTCTTTGATTATTTGAGAGAAAAAAACTAATAGATGCATGATCTTATCGCATAAGTTAAGAGAAGGGTGTAGCACTCAAACCTTTTGTTTTAATTTGTACATGTTCTGAACTCACTTCCTTTTTCTTTTTGTTGATTTGTTAGGAAGGGGAAGAGAAAATTGGAAGAAAGTGATTCCGATGATACAGATGAGGATGACAGCGACCATGAGATGGGAGAGCAAAATGAGAAATCTGTTGTCACAAACAATGGGAATAGCTCAGACTCGCATAAAGAAGGTGACGGTAGTTCTGGGTCTGTTACTGGAGGGAAACTGGAGGGAGAATCTTCTGTAGGGTGTTCATCTGAGAGCGGTGAGGAAGAGAAGGATACTGTTGAGAATGGAAAACTAGAATCATCTGAAAAATTCCCCAATGGAGGTGCCCTTAACCAAGGAAATGGAGTAAAGGAACCAGCATTGAAGATTCATGAAGAAAGCATGGCTCAGAGTACAGATGGTTCTTATTTGGAGGAGGCCGCTGCATCTGAAATTGAAGCTGCTCAGGCTGAAATAGAAGAGCTTAATAAACCTGAGTCTGGTAATATTGAGGAAATAGTAGTCAGTCAATCACCAAGTATCTCTACTCTTGGGGAGGGCAAAGGTTCTGATGAGGATGCTAATGGTAATTCTGATTTTGAACCAAAAAATATTGAAGAAAAAGTGGCAGACAGCAGTAATGTTCCAGATTTGGATAAGCCACTAAATTTCGATGAATATAGTTCTGCAGTAGAGATGGAGGTACGATCGTGAGATTCTTATCTTTTTCCATCCTTTGTTATTTAGTGCCTGTATATTGTGTTTTTATGTTGATTAGCTTTTGAATTTTTTTCCCCATTTTCTTTAAGATTTCTGCATATATGTATTCTGTATTCTTTTGATAATTTATGTGTGTATCTGTTTTTTCTTGTGAGTTGATACATCTTTTTAAAAGTCTGTCTCTATATAATGAACGTTTTGCTCAAAATTGCTCTCTTAATTTTTCCTGATATTGTGTGACAATAGAGAAGTGGCTGGATTGGAAGAGTATCATTTTAGTGCAAATTATTACTTATTTTTTTCTTTTTTAAGGTAATATCTTTCAAAAGTTGTCAACTCTTTCAGCTCTAAATGTTTGATTTATAGGCAATTTCATGCATCATGTAAGATATCAAGGGGACTGATATAAGCAGCGGCTAATATTTCTATATGATTTCAGGTTTTGGGAATGGAAAGGTTAAAATCTGAGCTTCAAGAACGTGGTTTGAAATGTGGCGGTACTTTGCAAGAGCGTGCTGCTAGGCTTTTCCTGCTCAAAACCATGCCTTTGGAGAAGCTTCCAAAGAAACAGCTTGCCAAGAAATGACATCATTAGCATGCATAGTTTTATCTTGTTTTAGTGTGCATTTATTTGCATCCTTCTGCAAAACCTTATTCAAGTTGTTCTTTGGTCTGTAATCAACTGATTGTATGGTGTATAAGTTGATGCTAAAGGCTGGACACTACAACTCTTTGTTATCAGTCAAATAATATTTGTATTTTCCAAGCTTCTTTTTTATATTCCTTCCAATGATGATTGCTCTCTTAGAAATGGTGCAACATCTTTATTTTTGGCTGTGACCTGTGTGAAGTATGTGTAAATATCAAAACACCATCATTTTGAAAGTGGATTTTGGGAGTATTAACTTATATGAATTGTTAGTGGTGGCCAGATTGATATATGAATTTATAAATATTACAGCACTACCATAGCTGCTACTTGCCAAACTAAAACCTTGTGGTAATTACTATTAACAAAAAATAAAGAAGGAAAAAAAGAAAGAATCTATAAATTTACTTAAGCAGGGATACATCTATGTAGGCATTCAGGAATGCACCTCAGTGTCTCTTTGGCATGGTAGTCAGATAAGTAGAGCTACTTCTAAGAATTTAGATTAGCAGGCGAGGGCGAATTCCGACAAACCGGACAGGTACCTTTGAGCTGAAGCCACTCGTCGATGCAGTCAGAGTGGAAGCAATGTTGACAATCGGGAATGCACCTCAGTGTATCTTTGGCATGGTAGTCTGATAAGCATATTGGACAAGTTATGGTATTAGGCCCAGGAAGTCTACGGCTTTCGCCTACTATTACTTTGGCGTAGGATTCGATTCTGGTTTCATCTAGGCCAGGTGTGCCGATCTCAACTTCTGGTGTTATTGCTTCTGCTGCTGCAAGGTTATGCTGTCTGTTATTTGGATGAACCCCTAGTCGTCTTGTGTCCACGAGACACATGAAGGTGGCTATAAAGAATGAAGCTGCAATTGCTGGTAAGGCAACGCAGAAGGCAATGATCTTGAGAACAGAGATGCCATTTTTGCCTGACACAGAAACACCATTCGTACCTGAAACTAAGAGGTACTATTTATGTTGCTTGAATTTTTAAATAGATAAATAGGAGTCCTTAAAATTTGCAGTCATTTAGTGAGACCATTCTGTTTGTCCCAAGTCTAGACATGTGTGGATCTTTTCTTTAATCTCTTGGACAATCTGTAGGTGACTAGTCTGCGTCTTTTTTTCTTTTTCTTTTATTTGTTTGATTTGTAATATGAATACTTGCTTTTTCAATATTTCGGTAATTCAGAACACATGTTTTTAGTTAGTTGCATACAATTTTTTTCCCCTTTTACTTAGTGAATTCAAGAACCAACCTAGTTCTGAACTTTTGGAAATGCCCTTCAAAGCAAAGCAAGAAACACCCATTAAGGTGCATAAGAACCTACCGTAAAAGTAGCATCTGTTGGAAATTGATTAATTTAATGCTGCTAATTTTGACTACATTGTTTTGAAAATATTGTAACTAAACATGTATTCTGATCTAATTTCTGATGGCACTTACCAAGTGCCCACATTTTTTTAGCTCAAGCAAGCAAGCCTTTGGTCAAGTTGACAATAATCCATAAAATGTGGCTAACAAAATGCTGTACATGAAACTCAATAAACATTATAGGAGTATTTATTAAAGTCAATAACATAAACTAATATAAGATGCATGTCATTTTACCTCTGACTCTCACAAACACAGCCATCACCAAGAATATCATGACCTAGTCTTGTGATTTATATTCTATTTGAAACATTTTTCTATTAGATAATTATGAAATTTCCGATAATATTTGTTGCGTAAGGTTTTAGTCTAATGGTTCATCCATCCCAACTGCATCTAGTAGCAGATTTCGATTTGTAAATAAAACACACACACACAAAAACACAAGATGAGGATCATGAAAGGTATTTACCTGTATAAGTATTATAGGAACACAGTCTTTTGGCTTGTACTGTTCTTAAATGCACATAAACATCCATTTTTTTCACAATCATCACAATTAGGTATAGTCCATGTTAACTGAAGATCTTTATTGAGATCAGATGAAAAACTACCATCAAATTGTACTGGCTGCGAAACTGGAATTGGCAAAGTAAAAATTATCTTGCACTCGGTCAATGAAGTGGCTAGACTCTTTGAAGAAGTAGCAAGAGTAGTACTTGTAGAATTGCTAAGGCAATCAATGGTAGTAAAACGTGACCTCGTGGAGTCGGATGGACAGCTAAGGAAGGTATAGTTTTGATGATATATAGCCTTGAAAGGTGAGCCTGAGAGATTGAGCTCCAAAAGCCGTCTTGGAAGGCATTTATTTGGATCATAGAGTTGAACAACTTGTTCGCGATAGTTGATACTGCGTATGAGAAAATCCCCAGAAGAAGGGAGATTTAGAACGGTCATTCCCCGACTGTTGCAACGAAGAGTGAAGCCAGGGTAGCCACAGCTTTTAGGTTGCAGGGCTGGTAAGCGGAAGGGAAATCGGATAGGAAATCCATTGTTGGCACACAGGGAATATGGACAATCATTTGCTGCAAAGGAAAGGGGGAGGGGGAGGGAGAGGAAAAGATGGAGGACTTTTAAGACATCCATTTGTTCAAACAAAATGGTACTAAGAATTGGCATGCTTTGCTGATATTAGTCGTATATAGATTGTGCCTTGGAGTTTCATTAAACAATTATAGTTTTATAAAGTCAAAAGTTCATTGATACAGCAAACAAGGATTATGTGTTGGAAGAAAATGTAACAAATAAAAAAAATATTTACAGAGCCAAAAGTTGGTGGACTTCAAAATGGTATCATCCAAAGAAGGAAAAAGAACATCATTTCTAAGTAATTGTCTTCACTTGCTAAAGCGAAGTCATCTGGAAGGCTGAAGGGGGAGGTGACTCCTTTGACCTTCTCAAGTTCAACAAAGCTTCAAGTACAATACATGAAACTAAAATTACGCCGAGAACAAATCCATAACCAATCTTCCATTTATTCCCTCCATTTGCATATTGGATCCCCAAAACTATATTCAGTGCTCCGAAGAAAAGGGCCATTCTTCCAATCCAATGGTGGTACACATTCCAGTACCTGCGCGTCTTGCTCTCCTTGTGTGGTCTTAGGAACATTGCCAAGACCTAACATCAATCAAGTACAAGGTTATTTATCCTTTTGACTGCACGAGTCTTGTCTTTCCAAGCTTAGGAGGTTTTTGTATTAAATTTGTCAGAATATACAGATACTAAGATTGTAGTTTACTATACCTCATTTCAGTTGGTTTCAAAAGAAAAATCAAAAATTACAAAAGTATTATCGCTTTGTCAGTTACTAGTATATGCTTAAACATCATATATATATATAAGCAGATAAGTGACGAAAACTGAAGCAGGTCAGGTAGAAACCTGGAGGATACTCAGCACAAGAACAAAGATTCCTATGTTTCTGTGTGTTGGTACATTGGCATGCAGTCTGTCATACAATGACCTTCCAATAACCACAGCAGCAACCCCGATACTAAAACCAATGAATTGAATGACTACGTGAAGATAAAACCATAACGAATCAATATGCCTGAGGTATCTTGCAACAATTGCCCCTACAGGAAGAATCAGACCCCATCCAAGCAAACCCAATAGTCCGTGAGTTTTTATTGTGCTGAAGATATCATTAGGCGCACTTGCACCAGACCCAGACGTAGACAACGAGTCTATGTTACCTAAAAGAACAAAAATCCTAGTTAATAACACAGTTTATACTAGTATTTTTCTGCAAGAACACGGAGGAGGAGGAGGAGAAGAACATTTTTTTTATATATAAAAATTAACGTTTAAATGAAAGTTGGATTAGTATCAAATGAATCACACATAAGTAAAAGGTTCTATAGGCTATGATATTAGTATTACTCCCTCCAACCTGCAACGAATGTCACATTTTATGAGTCAAATCCTTTTGGAGAATTTAAATAAAATCTCTTAGAAGTAGGGGGGATGAAAAGAGTACCTGCTGAGAAGTCGAACCGAATGGCTGCTTTTTCATTATGAGGAGTTAGGCGATTGTGGGTCGGATATCTAGTCGCAAAAGCTAATAAAATTGTTTGTGTGGTGCTTGGTGATGATGAGGCTGGAAAATTCAGCTGAAATGCCAAGTAAATTGTTGCCCCATAAACTGTAACAAACGGCGGAACAGTACTAGTAAGTGGCAAATCGCCTCTATCCGGTTTGACATCTGAAGGGGTGAAGCCGGCTAGATAATATTGCTTGATTCTTGCAAAACCATTTTCACTGATCCATCCAACCATTGCACTGGAATTAAGCATCATTCCATCCTTTGAAAAACCAATTCCAACCCAACCAGTAGTGTATGTAACAGATAATACAATGGTTAATAAATTGTCTTGTGTCATAGAGTACTGCAACAGAACAACATATGAATATTCAGATGAATTACATAACTAAGTCTACAATATATATATATATATATATATATATATATATATATATATGGCTATATGTATATATATATACACAACTGTGTAGACGATTATTACACACCTGTATATATATATATTTCCAATATATATATATATATATATATATATATATATATATATATATATAATCAAATTAACTTACTCGAAGGATAAATGTATTCCAAACAGGTTTGCAGACCATATTTGGCAAATTATTGTACGGTAGAGGAAGAAAAGCGGAGAGATTAATGGCACAAAGTGGCAAAAAATTAATATCATTACTAGTCACGTCCGCCGCTAAAACAACCGATTCCCGCCGGTAGGGAAACACAAGATTAACGAACACCAACACCAACCTCAGCTGTGACAAAATTCTGAATCTTGAAATGTTCACTTCCATCGAAAAAACAATAAATTTAATTAAGGCCTTTTGATGGTTGCTGCATATTAAGTTAATAATGAATTAGAAGCCAATGGAGAGAGTTAAATTAAGAAGAAAAAACCAAGTTTTAGTTTCTTGGGTTTGAAGCTTGTGATGATGATGAGTTGTCAAGGTGGCGGGTAATCTTCATCATCATCATTATTCCCGCCAAATCCCACTACCAAACTTATACTCCTTTGTTTTAAAATATAAATTTTAAAAATCTTGACTGATTTGTTTCAAGTCCATTTGAAATATTTATAAATTTAAAATAGTTTATAATTATAATTGCATGGCCTAAAAAATAAATTAATTCTTATTTATTTTGAATTTAAAAATATTTTGAATGGAGAGAGGAGCTTTTACTTTAAATTGGTATTGTATTTTAAAAAATGAATCTTATGTTGAAAACAAGTGCATATTGCGTAAGAAAGGGTTGAAAAGGACCGTCTAGACTTTTTGAGGTTAAGGGCTAGTAATTAGTTAGTATAACTGATCAGATCAGTTTAGGTATGAACTAACCAAACCGTACTAGTAATTAGTTATAACTAATCAGTTTAGGTATGAACTAATCAAACCGTGTTTGTAATTTGTGACCATTCGTATGACAAGCAACTTATTTAATGGACAATGGGGAAAACATTCATTACAACATCTATCTAGTAATCTCACACACACGTGTTTACTTGAGTGTGTGTATGATGTTCTTTCCAGCAGCCATGATTCTAACAGCATAATTGCAATAAATATTGACGGGGATGAAAGAGGGCTTAAACGATGAACCTTTTTATAACATGTATAAAGAATTAGTCATAAATCACAACCCTCTCATCAACCATATACCTACAAACTGGAAAAGGAAAACGCAAGAGAAATAATACAGATTTTCAAATCTACTTGGCCCAGGCAACTGTATCGATCTCTGCTTGGGCAGATCTGTATAACTCCAGCCTCTTGGCTAGGGAGACACGCCGCTGCATTATTGTTGGGTCCTCGTCCAACAAAGTACCCAACTGCTTCCCCTGCAAAAATAATAAAATTATAAAATAAAATTTTCGTACCAGTTCCATTTTCCTTCATGGGGTGTGTGAGGAGTGGGGGCATATGATGAAATTCACCTCTTTTTTTCCCATATCCGTAAAGAAATGGTCAAGCAAGCTCCGCTTGGCCTCGCGGACTTGACAATAAACGACAGACTTTGGGATGGAGTTCCTCAAACTTCCCACCACCATATGGACATATGACAATACATTGGATCCTGTTTGGGAAAGGGGGGCAAACATAATAAAAAATCACCATGATAAGAAAACATTATCCTCTTAAATGTTTGATTGGAAAATATCCTCCAGGTTTAAGTCGGTGTAAACATATAGGCCTGCTTGAATACTAACCGATTCGACGAAGATATGAATCATTATATCTATCAAAGATCGAATGTGTAGGATTTCCACCCTTCTCAATATCTTGAGGAAGCTTCCGGAAGAAATCAACGGTCAGGTAACAACACTCCATTTCAACTAGCTGTAGAGTAGCTTTCTTGCTTTCATCCCTCATCCTGTCCAATGATTCACACGCAGCATTTGAAACCTCCACTCTAAGAGAGGGATACTGCTTCAGCTCCTGCACGATACAAGCGAGCATCTAGCACTGAGACTTTCAGAGTAAGGAACTATACATGGATGTAGAATTGGTGCTTACACACGTGATGTGATGTATGCCATGAACTTAATCAATTATCTCTATTACTGATAAGTGACAACGGCACTAAAAGGAACAAATAAAACAGCCTCATGTCAGTTCCTAAAAGTAGATGGCAGTCTTGTGCTTATCTATGATAGATTTGACTGGTGCTTCGTCATCAAGTTTCATGTTAACTTCCATACCACATTGGCTCGTCACGTGTCTCTACAGACCTGATAGATTTTTCTTTTTATCTTGCAGTTATTTAAAGGTCTTGTACTCAGTAAAGAGATTGACAATAAAGAGCAGTTACTAAATACATGAAGCTTTTTTCAGCATTCGCTTCTTCAGAAGATTTCAAAACATAGAAAGCATGAAACTGGTCTCTACCTCTATCCCAATTTAAGTGGCAATCTTCAATTGGCACATAGTTTGAGAAAGACAAGTATTTGACCAAACATTAATTTTGATCTTATACCCTAATAGAAATACACGGATATATGTGATGGGTCCACAAAGTTACAAACTCTTTTTATTTTTATAAAGTTATGGAAATAGAGTTAAATTGAACAACACCACCTAATAGAAATACATGGAAAAGGATCACTTTTTAGATAGGACATCTGATACACAACAGGACATGAAGATTAGTGGAAAGAGCAAAAAAAAATTATAGGTAATTTGGCCCCAAGAATGTAGTCTTAGTAGATTGTTTTATGTTATGGATAAATTAATAGTAGTTGGGTTATTTTTGTAAAATACTAGTATTATATCTTTTGATTATAGTAGGTAGTAATTAAGAGTCTGTTTTCTTGTTAATTAGGCTTCCAAAGTTATTGGATTAGAATCAGTTTCCTATATAAAGTGATGTAATCCCATTGATGGAACACAGAGTTGAATATTGATTTAAAATCAAGGCTTCAATCACTATGACCTTCAGGCATATTTCTTCTCCCCATTTACCCGTCTTCCCTTCCTCCTTGTCTGTGTTGACAAAAACGACACTATATTGTCAAAAGATCACACAACTGTTTGGCTTTCTTCGCAAATGTTTGCATGGACTACAGTTATTAGCCATACAGGCCCTTGCCAAGATGACCCAATTGGTGCTCTTCAGTGGATTGAGCCTTGATCCGGGTTCGAGTTGGGCCCAATGCCCACACATCCCCAAGGATTTGACTTTGGGATTTCACTTAATTATAGATGATAAGACGCTAAGAGTACGCCATATATTTAAGCGGGAGACCAGTTCCAATTAACCAATCTCTAGTCTACCACTAAGAGTACTAATGACTTATCAAGTTATCATGACTTTAGAGTAGGCCCTATGGTGGGGTAAGATGACCAACTCGTGCTCTTGAAACACAGAATTGAGCATTGATCCAAGCTCAATTTGTGCTCACTGTAAAGTTAGTGCTCATGTGGGTCACAAGGCCCACCGCAGTATGAGAGATGCCCTGTTACCAATTTGTGACATATACCTGGTCCGCAAAGTTACCACATGATGACTTCAGCTTATAACTTAGAATTTAAATCAAATTATACCTTTATCTCTTCTCTCTATTTTCCTACTTTATTTTACAATATAAAACAAAAATGTTCTTATTGTAAGCTAAACACCTCTGTTATCACGCATTGTACTTATTACATTTATAAACTGACAAATGTGTTGACATAACATAGATCCGATAAGTCCCTAACAATCAAGCTATGGTGCACATTATAAATCAACACAGAAACATTATAATGTAAAAGGTCTAGATACTAACCATAGTCTCATTAATCGACTTGTGAACCAGTTCCTTCAAAATAGCATGAACCTGAAACCATGGTAAAAGACATCAAGCAAAGTAGTCTAGATACTAGCATATATCTTATTTATAAAAGCATGAGATTACTTTAAAATGGAACAATGAAGAACTAATTTGACATCACAAGTATCGGAAAGAAGAAACAACACACTCGTAGAACTCTTAAACAACAAATTACTTAAACTAAAGCTCATTTTCAGATAAGCCATGTGGGATAGGTTGGTATATTGACAAACTGGAGCCTTGTATGGTAATCAAGCAGAGTAAGTACTTACAGACCTTTTCATATTAAGTTTATTATAATACAAATGACAAACTGTGACAGGTTCTTGAAAATGATAAAATCAACTCCCCGTTATTATTCTACTGCATTCATCATCTCTCCAACCTAAAAAGTAGGAATTTCCAAGACAGGAGGCACGCTGATGTCATCAGTGTTCTTACTTTTTGGGCTTGGCTTAAAAAAGAAATCTTTATACATACAGTTGAGAGGACAGTGACATCTATATAATTTTTCATATTGCAAATTATAGATAAAAAATGGGGTCCATAACTGCTGAAATTCAAATACATACTGCATCAACAGCAGCTTCTGCAGGTCCTTTGATGGTAATTAAGGTAGATTCAATGAGACGGCGATATCCTTGCTCAGGAGCAATTAAATGAGGTTGATATCCGTCAGCTTCAGTAATTAGTTTTCGTACATTTTCCATAGCAAGTTGCTTGTCAAATTGTAACCTTTTCAACGCAGCAGGAAGTTGATTGTCAAAAACATTATATACTTTATCACCACCTGGTCGTCTGCATCAATTAAGTATCAATATAACAAATATTAGGTTGGAAAGTAACAAGAAAACCACAAAACTAAAACATATTAATGGGTGTGACTACTTCACCATACATACATGCCATCAAGATGTTCTTTGAATATCTGATCAAAAGTCCGGCAGATTTCCATTATCATATATAATTTTCCCTGCATTATTAGTTAAAAAGCAAATATCACAAACAATTCAAGAGGAAAGCATGACATGGAAACAAGCATAAACATTCTAAAACTCCATACAATCACACAAAAAGTCCAAAGAGATGCCAAAGTAACTCCTCATTGGCTAAAAACCCAAAGGATAGTGTTACAACTCCCAAGCATTTGTAACTCAGCCAGCCACTTCTTCAAAATTGTTTGATCCAAGAAAAAATTGAAGTTCAAATAAAAAGAGGCATACTTACTCCAGCATCCGTGGCAATTGGCTTTCCAAGACGGCTCAATTCTGTTTCCAGTTCAATGATAGTTTTATTAATCAGAGACTGAAGACCTGGGATTCTAGACTTGATGACAGATTCCAAATGCTGAAACAGTCAACCAGAAATATTTAGTATATGGATGCCTAAAGTTTTAGCATCAACAATAAAGTTTAAAAAAAGAAGCAAAACAATTCAAATTTAGACATTAAATCATCAAAGACAAGATATAAACAAGTTCTTCCTACTAAACAAATGAGAGAACAAGTTGCCTACTTTAGAAAGCACTTTCCCTAGATGCTCAGAGCCCATCCTATGAGCAATATGCTTGTACTCTGGGGTATTAGCAAAATACTCGCGCTCTCTCCGCCGAGCAGCAATCATGTCAACACTTTTGTTAATATCAGCTTGAGATCGGTTGACGACACCAATCCAAGGAAACTGTAGCTTATATGATTTTCCTTCCAAGATCTGAGGAGAAAAATAAACAAATTAGGATAAATCCCTTCCATCTTTATACTTAATACAAAACAAAGCCTTGATATAGAATGATATGAAAGATTTGTTAGACAAGAAGAAGCTTTTTATAGATCATGATAAGTAATATAGTAATATATCAGAGACGTGCAACCATAAGGGTGGGGGTGAGGTGCAAGCATAGCATACAGGTGCTGATACATCGGCAGAAAAATGAATGAATAAATAGTTTATGAACTTCGGGCTTCACATGTATACATGGTCTTAGTTAGAACATACTCTGAATTAAATGAGAAATTATAATCAAATCATGTTGGTTTACGCAACATAAAAGCCGCTTACCTCAACTGCATCAGTACCCTTGTCCATAAGATCGACTTTTGTCAAAACTCCAAATGTCCTCTCCCCTGAAAAAAATAAGACAGTTGATATTGTTGAGTGGCTTTTCAAACAGAGGGATCAGTAGTGCATAATCTCAAAAGAATCTAGTCTCCTAATATTTAAAAAGTGGAACAGATCAAAAGAGCTAAATTACAAATGGAAAACAGATTCAAGAATTTTTAAGAAATTAAAGCAACTTGATCCTAATAATGATGAAATTGAGCTTATACAAAATTAACAGGAGCTGTCTGGAGTTTATGAAAAATATATGCTTTAAAATCTATTAAGGAATACACAAGTAAAGAAGTTATTAAACATGGACGCAGATCAAAGACAATAACACCAAACAACAAATCTTAAAAGTAGTAGGGGCACATCATGAAAATTTACACAAATATTTTCTTCTGTTTTTGAGATATATGCTTTTAAAAATAATAAGCTAAAAACAAAACAAACGGGAAAAATCACATTAACCCCACTGTGGTTATCGTGTTTTAAGCAATTAGCCACTGTGCTTTAAAAATATTCAATTGACCCACTGTGGTTTTTAAAAATGTACAATCAAGTCATTCCGTCCAAGAATTGGACGGACGTCAAATAATTACACATGTGACATTGAAAAAAAAAATCAAAAAATCATTATTTTCTGATGTGGTAACACAAAAAAAATAATAAAATAAAATCATTGATTATGTGGCAAAAAATAATTAAAATAATAATAAAATTAAAATAAATATTTTAATTCATTTTTTTAATAATTTTCTCATTTCCTATTATCTTTCTCCTTCAAAATGAATAAATAAGCCTAAAATAAAACAATAAATAAAAATACAATTTTGCCATGTACATGATTATATTTGACGGTACAAGACCAAATTTTTTTAAAAAAATTTTAGACAAAAAATAAATAATACAAATTACAAACATAACTCATTAAAACATTATTTATCCTCATTTTTTTCCTAATTAATTCAAACTCAAACCCTACTGTTCATCTTCTTCCTCACCAAACTGTAAGAGTTGCCAACTGTAAGAGTATTCTATGATCACAAGTAAATAAGAGTTACGTCACTTTAGAAACATTTCAGAGTTATTAAAAGAAGTGAATAACAATTGAAGCAAGCAGAGATGGGGTTTGACCTTAGAGGGAGAAGAGGATCGAAGCTTATTGGATGGGGACGAGAGAGAGGAATGGCCATAAGCAAAAGAGAGGGAAGAGTCCCGATAAGCAGAGGAAGCTTTGATTGGTTTGGCAGCGAGAGAAGATGCAGAGGAAGACGATGAACTTTCATCCGGCCTAACTCTCAATTGGCCAGGGATGGGGCTAGGGTTAGGGTTCCCAATTTCATCTTTATCTTTGAAAGTGGTCGTCAATCCTTCCTAATCCTCTCTCTCTTCTATACGCCATTTATTTATTTATAAATAAACCGACTCTATGGCGAAAACTACCACCACCACCACCACTACTAGGGAAGGGTGTGTGAGAGAGAGAAAGGCAAAGCTCGGCAAATCGACATAATTCTTCTAGTAGAAAGAAGCTCTGACTACATGAACCTAGGGAGGGAGGAGAAGATCTGATCGATTAGGTAAAGAAAAGAAAAGAAAATAAAACATAAAAATATTTTTATTTTTAAAATTTTAGTATTTTAAAACATAAAAGTATTTTTATTTTTATTTTAAAATAAAGCATACATATTATGTATATTATAATATTAATTTTATTAATATTATACATATTATAAATATTTAGGTAAAGAAAAAGAAAGAAAATAAAACATAAAAATATTTTTATTTTTAAAAATTTTATAAGTATTTTAAAACATAAAAGTATTTTTATTTTTATTTTAAAAATAAAACATACATATTATAAATATTATAATATTAAATTTTATTAATATTATACATATTATAAATATTTAGGTAAAGAAAAAGAAAGAAAATAAAACATAAAAATATTTTTAAAATCACAGTGGGCCAATTGCATTTTTTTAAAGTGCAGTGGCTCAATAGTATTAGGAAGTTGGTTGACTGGCTTGCCACGTATGAAATAACTTGTTTTATTATTTTTTTTCAAAATCCACGAGGAAAATTGGTCCAATTTTTTAACGTCTGTTAGTCAAATTGGACGGAATGACTTGATTGTACATTTTTAAAAACCACAATAGGTCAATTGAATATTTTTAAAGCACAATGACTAATTGCTTAAAACACGATAACCACAATGGGATAAATGTGCTTTTTCCCCAAAACAAACTATTATTAAAATTAATCATAAAACTAGAGTTATAATTCATTGTCTACTCAAGATATATAGAACCCCAAATTTTTCATAAACAAAGTACAAAGAAAACATCCATTCAATTATTTTTATGTACCAGGCAAAACTTATCACAGGATTGGAAAGGGGGGAAGGGGGAAGTTTTGTACCCTTGGGATCTACTTCACGAGAAACCTTTATTGCATCAGAGGTTGCAAGGTCTTGATTGGCAGGTGAAACTGCCAAAATTATACAGTTAGGCTGCACAATTGAGAACAAGGAAATGTTAGTTCTTTACCTGTAAAGTAATTACGCAAATGACAACCAACATCCAGGTGACACATAGAAACAATAAATGAACTGATGAAACAATGATTTCAAGAATGCATAAAATCTAACATAAGTCATGCTGTAGTTTGACATTGCTGCCATGGATCCCTATTTAAAAATAAAAAATTCCCATAATAACGCAGTCATCCAGAAGTTCTGACCATTTTCAGGGACTGCTGAAACATAACATCATTGTGCATGATTTCATTAAAGTTGGAACAAAAGAACCTCATATTTCAATAGTAACTTACCTTCTCAATATATGAGCGAACCATGTTTTCAATTTCCTGCACAACACTCTCTGGCTGGCCCTCTACAATGATCAGTTAATGTTATCTCAATTAATCAATGTCAAGAAACCCAATATCAAGTGGAAGCTAAAAATACATTAAGTGACTAGGAATAGCGGCAATAAGAATTTTCAGAATCATTTATAGAGCAAAAGCTAAGAGATGCTAAAACTCACCAACAGCTACTTTTGTAAGCCCAGGAAGATCAATCAATGTCAAGTTTACAACTGCCAATAAAAAACAATAACAAATGAGATACCGCATAGTTGGGAACTTGTACATATGTTACATATGTGATGAGAAAAGAATAAATAATATTGGCATACATTCATCAAAACATAACTAAATAAATAAGGTATTGACATGTAGCAATTCCTATTTGATGTAAAACTACATAGTGACAACATGTGAAAGAGCAGAAGGGACCAAAAGAGGGATGGGAAAGGCGCTTATAAAACATACTGCAATTAGTGCAACATGATTAAAAACAGTTAGATAAATTAGAAGCCTTGCTTGAAAACATAAATAATACTTTATGGTCTTCAGATAATAATTTCCAACTAAAATTGTTAGAATTCACTAAAAGGGGGAGGTAAAGAGTGAGAGTGAGAGTGAGAGAGAGAGAGAACATTATAGCCTCACATTTCACTTATTCTCTTCCCGTGAAACACTTTAGAAAACTCTTGCCCAAGATGGAATGAAAACCACTACATGACTAATTTAGGACACCACTCAAAGCAACTATTGATTCTCCAACTCAGTCCAGCATAACTAGAAATTTATGGAAAGCAATGACATTCAAATTTTCAAACATAGTAACCTTAACTTGAATGGGAACCTATTACATACAGGGGTCACCCATATAAATTACAAGGATGAGATGAATGACAATGATAACGATACATAACCATATATGTCTCACCATTAGGTGAGTAAATACTGAGGTATATCGGTACAGTGGATATCATTTTAGATCGTCCGGTCTCTCGATCAGTCTCATCGGAAATCTCCTTCCTAACAGCAGCTGCACAAGATACAACAAAGAGTTTATCATATAACATAGAACAGAATAAAAACTACATATACGACACAAGGATATCAACTCATAAAAACTACAAAAAGTAGGATAAATATATACTTGCACTATATTGGGATTAAAAATGAATTTATACCACAAGCTAACTACTATAGCATGCTACTAATTTCATTACGACAGGACATACCAAAATCAGTGAATCTTTTTCTAGGAAGGTGTGCAAACTCTGCATATTCTCTTCCTTCTTCAAGTCTTTGAAGCTGTAGGACAAGAGGACGACGGGTAACAATCCCTGCAGACAAACATTTGCAAAGTTTTTTGAATTAACAGGATGTACATGTCGATTAGCATGACAAAATATAGGAATTAATTATGCAGTAAAATTGAGTAAATTAATTAAAAAATAGTACTAGTTACCAGATCCACGAGGTAAAAAGTCCTTCCCAACAACACTCTCTAGCACAGATGACTTTCCAGAGCTCTAGAAAACATTAACAGAGTCCGATTAGGAAATATTATGCCAAGCAATGAAAGGCCAAGATTTTCCAAAACAAATTGCTCTTGAAATGCTGTAAAGGAAAATATGTAGCCTAGATTACTTAAACCACAGGTCCAGATTCAAATTCTGTGTCAAAACAAAATATATTATCATAAATTAAGTAAGTTGAAACAACATTTAGTACATCAAAAACAACAGAAGAGAATATCCTCTAACCAATGCTACAGTTAGTCAATGAGAGCTTCTAAATTCCAGAATAAAAGTCCCAATGTTTAAAATATTGAACTCAATTTACTTTGCACATATCAACCTTCATATTCATTCCTCATAGATGACTGGGAATTGGAAAGGTCAGTTGGGCAAAATATATGTAAAATGCTGTTACACACACACACACCACCCCCGGCAAGTGGCTCAACAGTCAACACGGCCTTTTTTAAGTTAAAAATTAAAGGGATCTAGCTTTTTAATACAGTTTAGCTATGCTCTTGAAACATCTGCTGGATGGTGCATATCCAATATATAAATAATGAAGGCTCAGTTATAAAATTATTACTAGAAAAAGCTCAAGGAAATATTTGGCTACTATGTACAATTATATTAACCATACTAAAGAACACAGAATCAGCTCAGGTGCTTTAAAGATAGACAAGTTCATATATGAAAAATGAAAATACAAACAATAAACAACCTTTGAGCTAAAGCTCAAAGACATTAACAAAGATCACAAAATCCATACTTTCATGCTTTGAGCTAAAAAAAAGTTTAGAAAGTGGACTCAAATGATAGGAAATAAAAGCAAATCAGTCGCAGAATGGAAATTGCTAGCTAATACCAAAAGCTAAAAATGAAAACACAAACAATTAACAAACTTTGAGCTAAAGCTCAAAGACATTAACAAAGTTTTCAAAATCGATACTTTCATGCTTTGAGCTAAAAAAAGTTTACAAAATGGACTCAAATAATAAGAAATAAAAGCAAATCAGTCACATAATAGAAATTGCTAGCTAATAACAAAAGCAATTGGTAAGAGAATCGAAAGAGAGAAAGAAGGTGAGGTACCTGGCCACCGACGACGGCGATAGAAGGTAAAGCGTCCCATAGAGTGGGCAAAGCGCTTTCTTCGCCGTAATCGCCTAGGGCAGTACATGCTCTTTGTAATCTGTTCACCAAAGCTATCAGATTCTCCATTTTCCCGGCGAGTTTGGATCGGATCGGATCGGAGAGTGTAAAACTTGACGATTATGTCCTTATAAGATTGTTTTCTTACAAAACTAACATATAGATCTGTGAGTATGTTGTGTGAAGTATGAAGAGAGAGAAAATGGAGTGGAAGGAAGCGTCGAAGAGGAGTAAGAGTAAAGAGGGACAGACAGGCCAACGGATTTATAAGAAACCACCGTTTGAAATTGAAACTTTGTTTTGGTTATAGTTCAAATTAAAGCAAGAGAATTCAGGGTGGGGGGTATTAATGGTGTTTTGGCATGGTTGAGCTAGAAAATCTAGAGTTTGATACCTATATCTCAGGCCACATTTTAAGTAGTACAAGTCAATAAAAAAAAATTATACTCCATCCGTTCCTAATTATTTGACATTTTAAAATTTTTTATTTATTTTTAATTATTTGACGTTTATTTAAATATAAAAAAATTAATAACAATTTTTTTAAAATTATCCCTCATTACTCTAAGAGAATTAATGACAATTAACTCTTTCTCTCTTATTATCTCAATAAAACTCCCCTTATCCCAACAAAAGATTTAAGAGTATTATAGACAATTGAGTATTATATTTAATGCTTTCTAATCATTATCTTAATTCTTGTGTCCACTTATAAAATATCAAATAATTAGGAATGGAGGGAGTAACAAGTATTGGAATGAGCAAAAATAATTTGGATCGGTTACGATAAAAATAACTGACGTCCAGACACACAAAAAGAGATTACCTTAATGTTAACTTGATGATAACCTCTTCCTAATAACTTACTGTTAAGATTTGATAAAATTTACATTTAATCTTGTTTTTATAATTAACTGGTGTATATGGTGGACTTCATACTCAAGAATTAGCCACACTTTTTCAGTTTTTATTAATGGATCCACTTAATTTGCTTAAATTATCTCCAACACCTCTCTCAAATCTATTTTGCTTTTTCATGTTAAGTATGCTAGTTAAGTGTTATCTTTAAAATTAAATAATGAAAATATTGTATTGATTTGTTCAATAGTTTTTTTTTTCGGAATATGATAGCATTACGACTTCTTATATTATTCAAAAAAAATGTGAATTTTTTATTATAAATATCTTTTTCTTTTTCTTTTGTGTGAAATGGAGCCATGGAGTAGTAGTATTATTTATTGGGTACCAAAAAAAATAATTATTGAGAATTTGATATTAAAATAATTTGATGAAAAAAATCCTGTCAAGAGGTTCCTAACTCCGTTAAGCCCACCCAAAATTCCTGTCCAAGTCATCGATTCAACCTATGTATATTTATGACTATATCTATAGCCAACGTCAGCGACGCGGCATCATCTTCAGCTCTATCCTCTCTCTTCCTCCAGAAGCAGCCATTTCAAACAAAGCAAAAAATTTCTCTGTTGAACCCGCAAAACTCGTAGATTTACGATCTCTCCCCTATATATATCTCATCTCCATCGTCTTCTTCGTATTCGGTTCTTGCTCTCTCTGGTAAGGATCCACCGTCTCTCCCTGCTAGATTAGGTAAGAACCCATTAATATTTGCGTGGACCTTTATGATTTTATTGTGATTTGTGTTGTTCAAGGCTTCAGAATCCGTAGCTTTTTCACAAAGTTAGGATTTTGAATTCTTTGAATTAGTGGGTTTAGCTGAATTATGCTGTTAGGGCACAAAAGCTTGAATCTTGGGTTTAATATTGAGGGGCTTCAGATTTTGTACAGTTTAAATCTTAATTCTGTACAAATTTGTTTGTGAGAATGTGTACATTCTGTTAAATCTTTCTTAGGTTTGGGTTTGCTCTTTTAGATTCGGTTTGTGAAGCTTTTAGGGTTTGAATTGTTAATAGAAAGATGTCGTCAGCCGGTGTTGTCACAATTAGTCCGATTCGTGAGGAGTCTGCAGTTCTCTCACCTGTACATAGCCTGGAATCAAGCGAATCTATTTTTGTTTATGTGGCTATGTCGGGTTCAATGGTTCCTATGAGGGTTTTAGAATCGGATTCTATTGAATCTGTGAAGCTTAGGATTCAGATTTGTAAAGGATTTGTTACTAAGAATCACAAATTGGTTTGTGGAGGCAGAGAATTAGCTAGGAGCAATTCATTGGTTCGTGATTATGGGGTTGTTGATGGTAATGTGCTTCATTTGGTGATCCGTCTCTCTGATCTCCAACTTATTAATGTGAGGACTTCTTGCGGGAAAGAGTTTACTTTCCATGTAGAACGAAATCGTGATGTTGGTTACATTAAGCGTCAGATTGCTAAGAACAAGAGAGGATTAGTTGATATAGACGAGCAAGAAGTCTTGTGTAATGGCGAGCAGCTTGAAGATGAGAGACTCATAAATGATTTATGTAAACATAATGATGCCATGATTCATTTGTTTGTTCGGAAGTCTGCAAAAATTACAGGTAGACCTGTGGAGAAGAATTTTGAATTGTCTGTTGTGGCATCACAGTTGAATGATGCGAGAGATTTTGATGTAAATAGAGAAACTGACAGTGGGATTTATGCAGAGAACAACAGTCATGTGGTTTTCGGAAAACATCCAGACAAAGACATCTTGTTGGAACCGATAATTATCAACCCGAAGGTTGAGTTGTCTTCAGTGATTTGGGATTTGATCGACTCTACCTTTGAAGGTTTAGATAGTGGAAACATTCCTATCAGGTCTTCAGAGGGTACCGGAGGAGCGTACTTTATGCTGGATTCAACAGGGAGTAAGTATCTCTCTGTGTTTAAGCCAATTGATGAGGAGCCTATGGCTGTTAACAACCCCCGAGGGCTGCCCTTATCCGAGGATGGTGAAGGGTTGAAGAAGGGTACAAGAGTTGGTGAAGGTGCATTCAGGGAAGTCGCTGCCTATGTTTTGGATCATCCCAAGGCAGGGCGCCGCTCATTCTCTGGTGAGGAGAAGGGTTTTGCTGGTGTTCCCCCTACAGTTATGGCCAAGTGTTTGCATGTAGGATTTTATCATCCAGAGAGCCTAAGTGTAAAGATTGGGTCCTTGCAAATGTTCATGGAGAACTCTGGAAGTTGTGAGGATATGGGTCCTAGTGTTTTCCCTGTGGAGGAGGTACATAAAATATCAGTGTTAGATATAAGAATGGCGAATGCAGATCGACATGCTGGTAACATATTGGTGAGCAAGGATGAAGACGGAAGGACTGTGCTGATTCCAATTGATCATGGGTACTGCTTGCCTGAGAGTGTAAGTAGTTTACTTTGTACTCTTTAATGTATCTCAGTTACTTTGGTTGGTGCAACCTTATGTTTTCTTTAGTTATTGTAATCTCTACACCTTAATTTATATGCTTTAACCCTTGCTATGCAACTTAAGTAGTTGTCTTATTTTTGCATAAATTTTCATTTATACCTTTGCTGCATCTCTTTGCTACCGTATTTAATGCAAGTTTTAGCAGTCAATTAGTTTACATTTTTCTTACCAGTCTATCTGTGATGGTCCCTTTTGGCGGTTAGCTTAATAAATGCTTAAACTGAATAAGAACCAAAGCATGGTGATGCAGACATGTAGAGGTTGGGAGGTTGGGTATACAACTATAAAACTCAGTAAAAGACTAGAAAGAGTGAAGTCCACCATTATGTTGACATTTTCCAAATTTATGATGTATATATTTTTTTACTTTCACAAAAGAAATCTGACGAGAAACTTGCTTTTAGGACTGTTAAAGACTTCAAAGGTCAAATTTGAAAAGCTTCTTCGGTTTGTGCAGCGACAGGATTATTATTATTACCAGGCCCATTACCCAACTAACCACTCTTAGTATCGTGTATATAAAAGTGGTCAACTTTGTGCTTTGATTGAACATTCCTCATGGTTTTTGGTGTTGCTGCAGTTTGAGGATTGCACATTTGAGTGGCTCTATTGGCCACAAGCTCGTCAACCTTACAGTCCTGATACCATTGAGTACATTATGTCATTGGATGCTGAAGAAGACATTGCCTTACTGAAATTCCATGGATGGGACCTACCTGTAGAATGTGCTTGCATCCTACGCATCTCAACCATGCTTTTGAAGAAAGGTGCTGAGAGAGGGCTCACCCCATTTGACATTGGAAACATCATGTGCAGGGAAACATTGAAGAAGGAATCCGTGATTGAGGAGATTGTCCAAGAAGCAGTTGATTCAGTCCTTCCTGGTACAAGTGAAGCTGCATTTCTTGAATCCGTCTCCCAGATTATGGATCTTCGTCTTGATGAGTTTGCCAAATAAATTTCAGAGAGAAAAGAATAGTACATACATGTGCATATGTGCATATGCTCTATAATCTTTTGTCCACATGCTTTAAGAAGGATTTCAGTTTGAATGTTTAGTTTTTTGGGATTTAACTGGAAATGACTTTTTGAGGTTGAAAATAAGCTCATCCTCGTCTTATTTGTCATACTGGGATTTGGTTTAGTTATATTAGATTCTTAAGCTGTGAAAGACAATAAAGATTGGTGATGTTTGCTTCTGGTTTAGCCTTTTATTATGGACGTTTGTCATGTCTATTATGTTGTGTTGCATCATGATCAGACCAATAAACTGGGGCTAAACCTTTTTTCCTGAACATAGATTATTGTTAGAGGACAAGATTTGTGGACATAAGTTATTTGATTGAAAAGGCCATTACGAGAGCACTCTAATTGTTTATGGGCATACACACAAGTAATACAGTGTTGACACGCATATTAAAAAAAAAAAATTAACGTGTGTGTCAACAGTGCATTGGTTTTAACCACTCCTCCATTTGCTTCTCTAATCCCAACTTAAATCTCAATTTACTTGAAATGTAATTATACCTAATGTATCCCTCACTCAATCATCTTTTCCCTAGTTCAGTCAGTCTTTTTCATAGTAATGCCACTATGAAACATACTTTCCTATTTACTTTACACTACAATTAAACTACTCCCTGGATAAAAAGTAACTATATACTTGCTTCCAACTTCCACATTACTACATTTCTCCCTCCTCTTTCCCACTTTCTCTCTCTCTGTATTTTCTTCACATCAGCCATGTACGAACCTCACAGATCCAAAACTGGCCGGGGCCGTACAAATCTAGCATCCTGTATAGTTGCCGCTGTTTTCCTCCTCTTTATCGTCGCTGCTATTGTCGTCGTTTACTTCTTTGTCTTCAAACCCAAACAACCAGAAATCGCCGTCGACGCAGTCCAGTTTCCAACCTTCACGATCTCCAACGGCACCGTCAACTTCACCTTCTTCCAATTCGTCACCGTCACCAACCCCAACCGCGACACCTTCACCCACTACGACAGCTCCCTCCAGCTCGCCTACTCCGGCAGCCCCGTTGGATTCGTCTTCATTCCGGCCGGCAGAATCGACGCCGGCCGCACGCAGCACATGTCAGCAAAATTCTCCGTTCAGTCGTTCCCGTTGCCGGCGGCGAGGGGCAAGGTGTCAACGGCGGCAGCCGTGGACAGCGGGATTGCAGTGGGACCCACGATGGAGATAGAGACGAATATGAAGCTGGTGGGGAGGGTTAGGGTTTTGAAAGTGTTCACGCATAGAGTGGAGAGTGGAGTGAGGTGTAGTGTGGCCGTTAAAGTGAGCGATGGCTCTGTTTTGGGATTTTATTGCTAATGCAAAATAATTTCTCTTTCCATGAACATACACCCCTCTGCAATTACCAGTAGGCAGTCCGGTCAACATATATATATATATATATATATGGGTTAATGGAATAGTTGTGGAGACTTTTAAATATACAGTATACTTATGTCTGCGAACGTATAGTAATCATTCTACTATCTGATTCGCTTTACTATCCATCAGTGACTGTTACTCTACCAAGAAACAAATTTAACCAACTATATACGATGTTCTCAAAAGATGAAAAATATAAAAGATTATGGCCAAGTATTGTATTGGTGAAGTACTTATATGAAACTTTGACGAGTAATTTACAATATGTATGTTTAATAATGGAATTGTAAATATTCCGTTAACACTTCATTCATATAGGCAAATTTACAAAAGGAGACAATACAAACATACTGTATCTTAACTAATCACACACCATATGTATAATAAGATAGAATCTAATTTAAATTTAGGCTAGAAAACAAAAATACGGTTCAGATTCATTCTAATTAATTTGGACGAAAAAGCACAAAGACGGTTCAGATTCATTCTAAATTTCAGATTGTTAAAACGGAGAGGAAGAATTTCGTTACGTCGTGTCTTCAGGGACAATTACTAGTCAACAACATATTACACAATCAAAGCTATACACCACATAGCACAACATAACTACAAAAACTGCATTATAGCATAATAGCTCATGCGGCTCCCATAAAAACCATTGCTGCTGCTGCTGCTGTAGCAGCAATGGAATTCGATAATTTGCATCATAACATGCCAAACAAACCTCGAGCTTTGCCGTATCGTAAGCTGGTGTAGTGCTTGACCTGTACAGTAGATATCATGCAAAACACTAGCGCTGCTTTGGGACTAATATCCACATTGCCTGTTAACTGCATATTAAAATGTTTGAATTAGTAGAAATATGACCATGCATAATATTATGAATAGCAAGCAAACATCAAGTGGGAAAATAACATAATAGGCTGGGTCACTGGGCAGCATGGAAGAAATCCCATTTGTATGTCAAAAAGGCCGCCGATCCCACCATCCTAGTTCCACACCCCAAACATATCTGTCCGCGGTTCCTTGATTTGCTTACAACATTTGTTTCTCATGACAAATGGAAGAATAGAAAGACATGCCTATGTAACTAATACTAGAATCTGAATAAGAATTTTACAAGTAATGTAGTACAAGACTAAGGTTACTGTCCCTTCTCTTCAATCTCCATTGACTATAGCATGGAGGCTTGAATGCGGCACCATTTTCAGGGTTCAAAGTGATAGGTTAGTCCCTAAAGTGAAGGATTACTTCATCAATATATTACCCAACTCATTCCAGTAAAGCCTTTGGTAACACCAAAACGTATCCTCCAATTTCATTAAATAGTTACTGTATAATATGCATGGTACTTCTAGGGTGAATAATCTTATTACTGCTATAGTTATTAAGTACCACGAACAATTAATCTTATAGGCAAATTGGTGAGATCCAAAAGTACAGGTCCTAACTGTTTTATAACAAAAAAAACTAGTAGTTATTCACACTGGATAGAGAGAAATTCAGAAAGTGTGAGTTTCACAAAGAAATTTCCTACTCACCATCTATAACAAGAATTTAATACAAGAGGTGCTCTTATAGTTGCAACAGTGTTCAGTCTCATAATGCATTCCAAAACTGTTAATAATATCAGCATTCACTTAGGATATTTTGGGATATAAATTAATTTTTCAGAGAGTAAGTATGCAGACCATTCTTGCTGCAATCTCTTTTCATGGTAGTGATTTTTCCTTGTGATGGATTACCATGGATGCTGACCTTATTGTAAACTGGCCACAGCAGATTCTTGTTTGTTATACCATTAAATTTTACTCAGTCTACACAGTCTAGTTTCTTTACGCTTCTTGGATGTTCTCACATTAGTTCGGAACACTTGGATGTATTATTCGGTTTGTTGCCATTTTGGTAGCCAACTATTCAATCTTTTAGTAACAGTTTATGCCAAAACATGACTTCAAGGCATGAGATAGGTTGTGTTTAGCCTAGAAAACTGAGTGTTCTGAGAATTGGAGGAAATTATTTATTGGATATTCTTGACATCAAGTACTACGGTGTCATTTAGTCTGTTAGGGAGATAGATCGCAGGCCAAAAAGAGGATGGGAAGAGTGAGGGTTGCCTGGGGATGTGGATAGGAGTGAGTTTAGAATCAACCAAAAGAGGAAGATAGGGAAAAGGGAAAAGGGAAAAGGGCAAAAAAAAAGAAAAAAGAAAAAGAAAAGAAGAAGAATCATTGATAATCTAACTTCCCTTATCAACCATCCCTAGAGTAAGATCATACATTAGGCACTTGGAACAATACAAGACACATTTTACATTACAGACAAAAATATCTTCTTTCATTTCTTTGATACGAGCCTCTAAAAGTTGACTTTAAAGTCAAATAAAATGGGATGAAGGTAGGAAAAATAACTTTAAATCAACGATATTAAGGTTCAAAGCCAGGAAAAGTAAAAACCTACATTGAAACTGATGATTTTGGCACTTTAAACTAGTAAGCTCAATTCTTGGTTGGCTTCTTCAGCTTCATTCTCTTTGACCTTTTTCTGGAAGGAATTTTTTTGACACAGGAAGAAATTAGGATATTTTAGTTGGCTTGCACAAAGTAATAAAAACAACAATTCATCTGTAACATAATCTTTTTATATACACACCAATACACGCATAAATATTCTATATTGCAGAGCTTGCAAAAGGTCATCTTCAAGTTTCAAAACTTACCTCTTCATTGGTTTCGTGACGCCAAATACACCCTTCATTAATGAACTTATATCCACGGATCGTCCCTTCATGATTTTGTCATGGTATATCTTGCTCCCAATCTCAGTAATCTGTTCCTCCACCTCTTCCAGGGTCTGGTCCACATTGAGCTTCAGCTCCCCCTTCCTAACGACAGTTACACTAAAACCATTTTCTTTGGCTTCCCGAAAAGCATCCTACAGAATGTTATTGTAAGTTCTCAAAGCCAACTAGCTTCATATATGAAGAGAGAAAATGGTTGCAATCTATATATACACAGCATAAAATTTGGCCAAGACAAGGCAATTAGTTTATGTGCCAATTAATAAGAAGCAAGTTTTGACCATATGAAATAATGAATTACTCGTGTTCAGAGGTGAAAAGGTAAAGAAATGAAACATGTGCTAAGGTGTAACATAGGATGTCATCATCTGTACTTAAATCATGTCACGGATTATGTCCTTTTAAGCGATGTAGATATACTTGATATTTCTTAAAAAATGGTTTTTGACTGTTTATTAGCATAGGCAATATGAATAAAAGATAAATATGCTCCTCTTCATTGAGATATTAAAGAAACTAGGCCATCAATTTCATTCACCGAGAAAGATAGGATTCTAGATTCAAGCAGTTCGATAGGAGTCCAGTTCAAGAAGTTCATAAAAGTTGTCCATTTCAGTTGTTAACCAAATGCTTGATCCAAGTTAAGGTTTTTTATGGCTGTTCCTTGACCTCATAATCCATCAATTCTCAAGGCTTTAGTGTCAAAATATTAGCAGGACAAGGAAACTCAAAAGAATGTAAAGAAGCAAGAAGTGGAGGAAAAAATTCACTTAATACCTTAGGTGGTTGTGCAACAACAAAGGCATTGCCATTTCCAAGCATTTCCATATGAGATTGAATAATGTAGCACAGGTTCTTGCAATCACCAGCATCCTCAAAAGCAATTACATGGTACTGCTTTGGGTTCAATTCAAGATCAGCCGCCATCTCCAAGGAATAAAATCCTATAGATTGGTCGCCATCTTGATTTGTGTACAACTCTATGCACTGTAATATAAAAAATAATGTAAAGATGTGTTTGCAATGGCTATATATTTGATATTATGAAGAAATGGGATATACTCCCTCCGTTCCAAAATAAACGTCCTAATTAGTTTCGGTATGCTGATTAATAAAGTTTTCTTTTACTTAAATTACCCTTTTTGATTATTTATTAATTGAAGCATTTTTTCACTTTTCTATGACCCCAATAATTACTTTTTCACTTTTCTATGACCCCAATAATTGCTTTTTCACTTTTCTATTACCCCAATAATTGTTTTTTCAATTTTTTATGACTCTAATAATTACTCTTTCTTATGTCATTTAATTCTCTAGATATATTTTTTTGTAACTCTCAAATTCCCAATAAGTATATTAAATAGATTATGAGGGTATAAGAGGAAGAATTTGATAAATTTAGTTACTAACATAGAAATATGACATTTATTTTGGAACATCCTAAAAAAGAAATTAGGACATTTAATATGAAACGGAGGGAGTAGTTGCTAGCAAGAAAAACAGATAAGAACGGATGTTTAAACTGTGAGCTTAGATGATCTGTAACAACATACAAGTTCACTTAACATGGTATGGTCGACACAAAACAATGAAAAGGTTTAATTGTAAATCCTTGAAACAGCTTTATATCAGGAACAAATGATATAAATGTGAATGCAAAGATATTTAATGGATACTATCAAGTGACTATTGGCAAATACTAGAAGTGAATTCAAGATGACATTTTATAAAATGTGGCAAATTGTTATTTTATTTTATGTTTTTATTTCATTGTCAAAACTGGAAGAATCTGATCAACATAGCATATGTACCACTTACCAAAACAAAAGGAAGATCTAGCCACCACAAATAATCTTCTTCTTTCTCTTCTGCATATTCACTGTACTTGCTCACGACAGCTTGTGGTCCAAACGACTCCATTTCTCTTTTTACCTTGTTGAGTTTCTCCTGAATGATCCTCCGTCCTCTCTCAGGTAATTTATCCATCAGATCTGCTGATTCCTGTATTTCTTTCTCAGTTATCCATCTATCCAAGTCCTTCCCTATATCCTTCATAGTAGCTTTAATTTCTGGATCTGCCTCTGCATTGTAAGATTCTAGAAACCCTCGCGACCATTTCTTAGTGTGCTCCCAATACTCTTTTCCAGACTTCTTTCCAGCCCTAACAGAACCGTCACTACCTTCTATAACGATCTTTGGAGTTTTCACATTCCCATCCTGGTGCTTTTTGTTTTGAGTACTAATAGTTGCTGTAGTGACACCATTTTCACCCAGTGAGGAGTCTACTGATTTCTGAAGGGAACTTTCTTCATCTCTTTTTTCAATGAACTGGCTTCTTAATTTTTCAGTAACAAGTGCCTTTCTCTGTTCTAAATAGTCATCGAGGAACTCAGGAGTAGTATCAACTGGGGGACCTTTCCAACGCGGAATAACTTTCTCTGGTGGATCATTCAAGCTAATGCCATCTACATGAAATGTAACGTTTAGTTTAATGCCACAACTTTAAGAATTTGAAGATGATAGTTAAATGTCTACCCAAATATTGACTCGATAACTATTTGGTTATACCCTACAAATCTTGGAGAGAGAACTATTTCTGAATGAAAAATCATATAGACAAAGAAAGTATTATAAATGGAGCATGTGTAGTCAAGAACTATGAAGTATATCTTCAATGTTAAATCAAAACAAAATCAAGAAAAATTGATACCTGCACCATAATCGAGGTTTTCAATGTTTGAATGGACCCATTGATGAAGATTTTGTAGCTTTTCATTCTCTTTCTCAACCTTCTTCTCGAGGCCATCAAAGAATGCTTGTTTATCTTCAGCATCCATCAGATGAAAGGGATCCCGCCCCATCAGCTCATTTTCTCGGACTTGAAATACAATTTCTCTAAGCCTATCATCTTTCATCCAGTCAAGTTCACCTTCATCTTCATCAGACTTCGGCAATTTCATCTCTGAATCAAGATTTAACCCTTGATTTACTTTCTCTCTAGCAACCATGTAATTATCCTTAAAGCCAACTGCAATCTTCTTAGCTACAGGCTCAAATTCGTGGAAATTTTTCTCCATCCAGTTCTCCTTCTGAACAGATGGTGCTGCCTCTGCAGTTCTACCACTACTTGCCGGATCCAAGGAAGAGACAGGCATTTGATGATTAATTCCTTCCTCAATATCTTTAGCGTCATTATTCATTGTTGGGATAGTGCCCTTTGCCTTTAGATTAGAAACCCCAGAAATAGTTATGGTGGAAGTAGAATATGAATTTGCATCTACACTGGAAGTCTGAAGCCCTTCGTCATTCATCTCTGATTTCTGGTTTCTTTGCCTCTCCGATTCTTTGTTGTTTGGAAAACTCAAAATAGATGGTCCTCTCTCTGCATTGCTATCACTGCATTCATGACTCGAAGAAGCTCCAGGAATTTGATGATCAATTGCTTCATACACTTCTTCAGCAGCCTCAGGGTCAATAAATTTGACAGGAGTAGACTCATTTCTCTTAAGAGTATAATCTGGAGAAGCATGTGAGGCGTGCATAAAATCTTGCGTACCACTTGAAATAAAAACATCAACTAGTTTGTTATTTTCATCAAGTCTCTGGCTTGTTTCTCCATCAGTACCATTTTCACCTGATATACGATCTTCTTTAACAGTTCTGATCAGGGATTCTTCATTTTGCTCTTGCCTATCACGTTTTTGAGAAAGGTATTCCCTTGCTTCTTTAACATACCTTATTATCCTTGGCTTTGGTTTGACAGAAATTATCTTAGGTTCGATAAATGGAATGCCAGCAGCGTCAGACAATTGACTCCCTTCAGTTGTGTCCAATAAGTATAGACCTGCATCTTTCTCTTTCAGATCATGTGTCCTGCTTTCACTATCATTTGAAATATTTATTTCTGAAATAGAATTTTCTGTGTCACTGCTCTCTACCAAAGAAACTTCACTAATACCAGTGCCATTACTTTTTGGATCATCACAAGATGTGGAATTTATAGTTTCACCAACAACTTCATTGTCATTTGGAGAACTAAGACTCCTTTCTCCATCCTGTTGGATTGCTTCCTTTCCATTAAATAACTTATTCCCAACTTGATTATCTTCTTCGACACCACTACCTCCAGGTCCACCCAGATCATTTTTTTCAAGTTCCCGTGCATGCCTTGCCATTCCTCTAATTTCCTGAATTTTATCCTCAGATTCAGTAGAGTTAACATCCTTTATACCAGATGATCTTTGCAATGCCAAAGAATCATTTGATCCCTTCGCTTTCAAAATGCTATTAACCAGGTCTTGTTTATCAAGACGAGGTCTTTTAGTAGTCTTGAGTTCCAGCTCTTTGGGAGCCTGAATGACTTCCATACTACCCTTCACCAACCTTTCTTTCTCCGTTCTAGCTTTCATCTTTCTCCTCAACATTTCCTTCTCCAACCTCGTGTACTCTGTATTATCCTCGTCCGCAACAAACAATCTTTTCATAGCCCAAAACACAAAGAAACCACATAATACCACAATCTCAACTTTTGACAACCTGGAAAACAAACCAGGCGGAAGACTTACACCCCGTATTGCATTTACAAAATTGGATTCACCACCCAAAACAACAAAATTTGCCACTGAACAATTCTTCGAGAGCAAATTATTCCCATTCTCAATCTCTCTAGCTAAATATTTTGCATGTGAGATTTTCGAGTTCACTTCAGCTAACTCCTCTGGTTAACTCTCCTTATAAAATGCCGGGTCAAGTCCTCTTCTTCTCCATATCTCATCCTCATTAACATCTACCCTTTCAACCTTACCATTAGAATTCTGAAAAACAGTAAATATACGACCAGACCCAACACCCCAAAACTCCGAATCCGCCTTATACTGATCAACCCAACTTTCCAATTTACTCAAATAAACAGAATCACCATAAAGTTCTGATTTTGATTTCTTTAAGTTGTCAGAATCAACAATATCTTCAATTTCTACTCTATCATTACCCAAGTTTGACTGAAAATTGTCAAAATCAAATTTACGAACTTGGTTTTGAAAATCAGAACTTGGGTCATAAATTATGGGATGGTCACGCACCTGTTGTTGCTGTTGTGGTTGTTCAGTGAGCTTTTTCCTCAACGAGTTTCGCCGGCTTGTGTGCCGGCCGAAATGAGCTGAAATTCGGAATCTTTTATTAGCATCTGAGAAAGGTAAGTTAAGTGAAAACGGGAGGTATATGGAGACTTTGGAATTGGGTGGGTTGAAATTTAACTGGTTTTTGGTTCTCCGGGTTGTGAAGGAAATTTTAGGCGAAAAAAGTGGAACCTTTGAGAAAACCTGAGAGCTGCTTGGAGTTGTGGGGTTGAAAACCTCCATTAACTAAAATGGATTTCACATTGGAGGGAAGATATAGAGTGGGGGGACTGTGTACCGCCTTAAACCCCTGATAAAACCTTTCAACTAACGCCAATTCTTTTATTTTTGGTCTTTGCTCTTATTTGGGTTTAGCATAGGGGAAAAAATATTAGGGGTTTGGAGCAGGGTGAGGTGAAGCAAAAGGGTATATACCGAAAGTGAAGGGGCTAGAATGTTCGATTAGAATGGTGACTGCCAATTTTGATTAAATAATTGCTTTTTTTCCCTAAAAATAACAAATTATTAGTTGAAAAATGGTAATGTAATAATATAATAATAAACTTAAAAATATTATGTCATTTTATATTATTATTATTAATAAATAATAAATTGCAATTTATATTCGAATATTAGTAATACTGATACATAATTAGTTTGATGGAATATTTGAGTGGTCATATGTGAATTGCAATTTACTCCCTTCGTACATTTTTATCAAACTTGGATGAAAATTGCTAAACGAGGAGCATTACATTCTTCTATTCCATAAAATAATTTGGAAAGCATTACAACACTAGATGAGATCTTCATTAATATGGCTGCTTCAAAATCATACTTGCTAGTCATGGCCTTTATCTTACAATATCAGCAATAAGAAGAACAAAAACAAAAGAAAGAAGCTTATTCAATAATGTTTGAGAGCTGAAAACTCCTGTCGTACACATTCAAGATTTCTCATTTTCTTCAATTTGCTAGCAATATTAACTCAAGTACAGCACACAAAACATAGATCATAGAGCAGTAACGTGATTTAACCGATCTTAACTACAGAGATTTGGAATACACGCCCCGCCCTCTTGGTTTTGCTGTTCCTTCCATATCCGCCCCGTAACTCTCAGCTTCAGCTCTTTCCTGTCACCTCCAGAGAAGAAGAGTGCCATGTTCCTCTGGATGATGAGTCCATCATGGCTATCTCTAACCTTCCTGTGACTATCCCTTATGCTTCGTGGGGTACCCTCCCAAGTAATTTTTCGGCCATTTCCTCCAACTTCCAGACTGTAGCTGTAGTTTCGGGCATCTGTCTCATCACCCATATATCGTAGAAAAGCCATATAAACAGGGGCATGGCCGAGCTGAAAAGCTTCAAAATGGAGACAGAAGTACTGGCCGAAACAATTGAAGACCTAAACAAAGAATAAGGCAGGTAATATTTCAGCATCCGCAATTATTGGAATTGTCCCACTACAAGCACTGAGCAACATTCAGGTTTAAAGAATCCGAAACATTTTTACAGTTCAATAGAAAAAAAATGGGCAGATCATGCAAAACTATATCCAAGGTCTACTACGCTGATGAGATCATGGTTCTTGTTAACTATTTCCCTTTTTTTGGTACTCTACATCATGAAGATTGGAAATTTTTGTATTAGTTCTGGGAAAGAAATACATATATTTAAAAATAACAAAAAAGCGTTAAAACAGCATAAAAGGTTATTTATAGTCAAAGTCGACGAACAGTACCCAATATCATGTTTTACTATATCATGCCAATTAGTTCATAAAGCACTATGGAGATATAAATTGTAATGTTGAAATATCTAGTAGCCACAAGTAAAACCACACATCTCATAATAGAAATACTATTCTTGTATATATATGACGATGGAACCTATGTATCTGATATGTAGAACAAGTTATAAGAATGCATGTGATGATATTGATGGCAGTGAATCAGCAAAAAAAATTGGACCATGTGTTGCAGTTTTTATATATTTGAGTTATGACTAAGAAGAAGAGTATATGTATAGCAATGACCATAATATATATGTAGCAACACGCTCAGCAAAACATAAACATACCCATATATTAGATAAATTGTAGATACTTACAGTCAACATCCAGGTGGCATTTTCTACTTCATGCGGATTCGATTTGACATAACGATGATTGAATGTGCATCCAGAGTGCATGTCTACCTTGTGATCATCCCTTAAATGTGCAATTAACTGTGGAATATCCCCAACAACTGAGCACTCTGATCCAGCATATGGGCAGCTGTATGGTCTAAAGTTACATAAAGCTTCATGTTTTAACTTGCTGTAGTAAGGAAAGATCTCTGGGCATCCAAGGGAGCAATACTTGCAAGATAACTCTAGTGATTCAGCCACCTTCTCTAATGCTAGGCACCTTATGTCACCAAGCTCCAGTCTACAAGTGGGGCAACGATTGTGTACCCTTGTTTTACATGTAGAACAGAGTGTGTGTCCATTGTGACACTGCAAAAATCAAAACATGTAATTTATTACCAAGAAGAACCAAACACGCATGCACAGACGAAAAAGACAACCACACACGCGTGCACAGACAAAAAGGACTAGGTCGATGCATATTGTGATGCCTGAGTAACACGATCAATGCAGTCAATATGGAGTTAAAGGTGATCAGTCAAATAGTTCAAACAAACATATGAGGTCTATAATAAACATTAAAACTTAGTTCCCAGACCCCAGCTATCATGACAGCCGAAGGCAAAGATATTACTAAAGCTTAGTCGATCATTTATTAAGCTTTAACGGCGAAATTACTTTCTGCAAATCAAATAACAGAGATGATGTAAAAAAACTTGGCAGAGTACAGGGAAAACAAAGCCAGAAATTACTAGTGTAAATTTATTGCAGAGGACTCGACACCATATGATAGAGTCCCTTATAGACTTTAAAAGTCCTTAAGGCAGCACCAGACTGACCTTCTACTACCAAAAATGGAACAAAATAAAACTGAAAACATCCACCAACTCCTAACAAACAGCTGTCTCCCAAAATCATTTCACGAGAAATCCCCATACAATCTTCCATACCTATATATGCTTCTAACATACTTCATTTCAAATAACGGTTCCCTAAAGGCATAAACTAGCATCTTGCGCTCATATTACTGTGATACGTTAATAAGCCATTTCTGCTCTAACAGCTAGCTTCAATTACCTCGGTTAATTTTTAGGAGTACATATTCAAGCTGCACCAAATATCTTCCTGATGGGGTACACAGATGGGAGCTTTGCAATAAAAAATTTCTACATATCAAACTAAACTCAAGAAATGTAAATAAAACCAAAAGAGGAGGATTGCACGAACAAGCACAAACGTAAGTAAAGAGAAGCCCTATCCTTTCTGAAACCACATATATTCCCATTCAATCTATCCACATGGGCATACAAAGGAGTACATATATCCAAAACCTTCTACTCTATGTGGACACATAAAGTAAGTACAAACTACAAGTGAAACTGACCAATCTGCTGAACCTCAAAAAATTTACTTCAATTAACCTCTACCAAATAATCCAATCCATCACGTTAAAACCAACAAACCACAAATTCCATGCATATTTGTAAGGAATTGTTATGGTGTTAGTTTAGTCAAAGACCAAAGGCTTGGAGCGAATGGTTGTCACTTGCTTGGTGGTACAACACCCATTACCACAGTGGTGCCCAGCTTACTCCTTTTCAGGCTTTATATAGCTATGCAGCTTCCCACATTTCTTTCCATTTATATGGCCAGATTTCTGATCCTAAAGCAAGGCAGTTTTGTGCTTCCAGGAATCAGTTGTTGCAGTTCTTGAAAGATAATTTAGCTAAGGCTCAATGTAGAATGAGGAATTATGCTAATGTGAATAGGCAGGAGAGGGTTTTTAATGTGGGAGACATGGTATATTTAAGAGTTCGACCCTACAAGAAAATTTCTATGACAGAGTCTAAGTAAGCTGGATTCAAATATTACGGGCCATTTCAAGTGCTTGAAAGGATTGGACCTGTTGCTTATAAGTTGTTGCTACCAGCTCAAGCCAAAATTCATCTTGTGTTCCATGTTTCTCTTTTAAAGAAGAAAATTAGTGTTGAAGCACAGGTGTCTCAGGTATTGCCGTCAGTAGATAATCATGGGCAGTACATTATTGAGCCTATTGCAGTCATTGATCGCAGATTGGTAAAGAAAAATAATGCAGTTGTTACTGAAGTCGGTCTAATACTTAACCTTCTGAAGCTACTTGGGAGATTTGGTCTGATATTCATGCTCGATTTCCAACTTTCCATCCTTGAGGACAAGGATCTTTTTAAGGAGGGGGGATTGTAATGAATTGTTATGGTGTTAGTTTAGTAGTTAAACATAGTTGGTTTCGGTAGAGATGTCATTTCCAAATAAAAGTGTTGTATTTCATTTAGCTGAAAAAGTTGTTACAGAGGAGAGTTTGTTTTGGCTGTAAGTCTTTAAATACATGGGATGTATTCAGTAAAGGAAGGAAATGAATTGTTTTGTTTCTCTCTCTATAATTTTCTGATCTTATCTCCACTTTCCCTCTCTGTATTCTAATCTTCTTCTTTTCCTTACTTAGTTTCTTCTCAAGTCTCTGGTACTCTCATAATTCTCTTGAAGTTTAGTTAATTGCGAGTAAGGACTGAATTCAGATCTCAGTTCCATACAATATTACACACACTAAACACAAAACCTATCCAATAATCTCAACACAATGGAGCATTCTACAAAAACCCCAAAGATAACCATCTTTTAACAAGAAAATTCAGCACCTCAATCACCTATACCCCACCAAAGATATTATAGAGCTGTAGAAAAACAACAAAATTACACGCATTAGCCCATAAAATAAAGCCATAAAAACCTAATCTTGGACATCAATACCCACAAATACTGACATATTTGCATCAAATCAA
Organism: Panax ginseng; assembly: GCA_020205605.1. Lineage (NCBI taxonomy): Eukaryota > Viridiplantae > Streptophyta > Magnoliopsida > Apiales > Araliaceae > Panax > Panax ginseng. Next base: position 150,527,231 of record CM035133.1, read on the forward strand.
CAACCTAGAAAATTAATTCACAGAAAAATAAAGCAACCCCATTAACTAAGATTCAAGGAATAACAAACCTGATGAATAGGCGGGTACATTGAATTGGCACACACGGGGCACTCGAGAAGCTCATGGACACTGGTGGTGGGATGAATCCCAGAAGGGGAAATATTATTGTACGGCTTTGAAGATGAAAACTGAGAAGAGAGAAGGGAATCATCCAAATCCAAGGTTGAAATGCATTCACTGCTATCATCCGAATCCATCATTTCTCTCTCTACACTACATGGGTAAATTTATTCTCTGATCATCTAGCTTCAAAAACATTTATGATCATCTGATAAGTTTGATCTTTTGTTTGTATTTCTCACACACCAGTCTTGATGTTCTTACGAATGATGAAGAGGAAAATAAAACAGAGAGAAAGATAAAGAGGCTACTTTTCTTGGACCTTTCTCTTTTATGTTTTTAAATAATCTTTACGCTGTATTGGGCTATGTAAATATATTTAACTTTACTATCACAAACTCCCTAAAAAATATTGTTATAATATTTATTATTTTTAAAATTTAAAAAAATTATATCAATTTTAAATTTGAAATATTTTTAAATTGACTTTTAAAAAATTAATATTAATCTTATAATTTAAAACGGAGGAAACATAATTTGAAAACAAATTTATTATTTAAAAAAACAAAGATTAACAAAAAAAAATAACTATTTTGTTTTCCGAATAACAAGGTTTAAATATCTATAAATTGTTTGATACGATTATCAGATCTGAGCTATTAATAAAGTATTGGGAAAAGAAAAATTCATTTTAAGCTTTCATAACTTTTTTATTGCTGATAATATTAAAGTTTAATTTTTTTTTTACCATTAATAAAATATTACTTCTAATATTTATGACATATTTAGTCTTATTGCTTCTTCATGTTCTGCTGCAAATATATTTAACTTTAGGCTTTGCACAGCATTCATTTGTGTACTCTTAATAGGGGATCGGATACCCATGAAGTTTATTTGTTAGTAAGTTGGTCAATTGATCAATAGAATGTTGACACGCATAGAATCTCGCCTGCGTGTCAACACTGGTCAATTGACCAACTTACTCAAAAATAAACTTTATACTAACCACTTCCCTTAATTGAAGTACATATATTTTCCCGTGTGATTTTCACACGAGTCTCTCTCGCATGTAGGTGAGATTCACTCACTATTCACACGAGTCTCTTACATAAATATGAGTTGAGATCCACTCACTATTCATGTGACATAAATAATATCAAAAAAATTTTGCGAAAATATCACTTCCTTAACAGATAACTCGGGTTAAAAAGCTATTTCAAGCTAGAGCTGATTAAAGATTCTTCAGCACTTTTAACTGGACTGTCACTCATACTACTTCTTTAACCACATTTTCCAGGTTTTTAGCTTCTAACATTTGGTAGTTAGGGGACCAATCCACCTAACCTACAAAACCACTCTGGAAAATTACTTGGGAATCATTAAATTGCCACTCTGAGCACCACACAAGTTCAGATGTCATTCAAATAGTAGATTTTCAGCTTCATGTCAAACACCAACAACTATAGAATTTCTAAAGTTCAACAAATTTAAAGAGGAAAAAAATGGGTGCTTGTTTATGAGGAAATACATGCAATTTAATATTTATGAACTGACGAAAATCTAAAAATAACCTCTGTCGGAAAAATAAAAATGGAATTAGGCAACCTCTAATAATATACAGAAACTAGCCAGACAAACACTACTTCGGGAGTTTGTGCTTTCCTCCAAGTACACAAAAAAGCTTTCCACCTACCACTGATTTGGAAAGGCTTCTCTGTAGTTTGCATCCTCTCCCAGTGTCAGCTGTCTTGTTGTTGAATCTCTAGCACCGGGTGTTCAAGAGCCTCTGAGCTAATCTATCTTTACTAGTTACTTTCTTTTTCAGCATTGATGCAAGAGTTTGTTTTTTGTTTCTGGTAGACGATCTCCCTCCACTTGTTGAATCTACATCTTCGCCAATGACCGAAGATCTTGAAGTCGAAGCAATGGCAGCATCTCGTAAAACTGTTTCATTGTGCTCCCGAACTTTTGCAAGCTTAGCTCGCTTCAATGCCTTTTTGTCATATTCTCTCTTCTCGGCTTCCTCTTGGTCCTGTTCCCTCACATTCTTCACGGCCTGTTTTGCTAATTTGTCCACCAAATTAGGCCCCAAATCAGGAGCAGTCTCCTCGATTGAGGACTTTTGATAGATTGGTTTTCCTTCATCATCCCGAGGAATGATGGGGCCATGAAACGGGCAAACTCTCTGGTCCCTTCTCTGACACAGTCCCCCCTTCCTCAAGGGTGCACGGCATTCTTGGATATCATCCGGCTCTTCCTTGTAAAGAGTTGCCTGAACATTCAGCTCTGCAATTTTCTCTGCAGGAATAACTGCATCATAGTCTACCCTACCCCAATGACTTTCAAGTTCTAATCCCCTCTGGTGAGCCAAAAAATCCCTGTTTGAACCCCAATTATCCAGAAAAGAACCCCAGTTCATGACTGGAGCTTCAGCCAAAAGCTTACTCTTCAAAGGATCCAATTCGGTTACACTACCTTCACGATTTAGCTTCTCATTGCCATTTGATCCTCTATAACTGCATCCAGGGTCTTCATTTCTCAAATCCCGGGATGTCGATGCAATAGAACAAACCACATTTTGCTTATTGGGTGAGCTTGGTCTCAAATGCTTCAATCTTACCCTCTTCCCAAATATCTTCTTCCTCATGATTTTTAGTATTTGGAAGAGTACACCCTGATTCCTCACATTTCTTCTTTACTGATTGGAGACGGTTTCGGATATCAATGAACTCCTTTAACATGGAGTCCCTGACCCTATTCTCTACCATTTCCACCCTTATGAGAACAGATGTCCATTCTTGCACCACAACCAAATGCTTTGTCACTAAAAGCTTGTACAATTCCCTCAAAGCATCAAAAACCACTTTATTATCACTATTTTATTGAACCTTTTCCCCTTCTTTTAATGAATCGAGACGAATCTGCCGTAGTTCAGAACCACGAAACTCTTCCATCTCTTCATCATCTATAGGAGCCAAAGGCATATTCTCATCTTTAGAGCTAATTATATCCAAGCATTCACTAATTTCATCAATTATTGACTGTATTTCATCCTTGATTGAAGAAAATTTTTCTTTCAGACTTTCAAACTTATTTAGTAATATCTCTTTCGTCCTCTTCTCCCTTTCGCTTCTCTGTTGCTGAATCCGAGCTGCATTTGCTTGCAAATTAGGAAATTGAAACCGAAGGTTGTTTTTGAGGTAGTCAAACCCTAATCTGAGCTGCCTATAACGAATTCCAAATGTTCTGTTCCACTTTTCTAAGAATTCAATGGCCTTAGAACGCAGAACCGATGCAACAGCTGGCGGAGCAGGTAGTGGCAGGTTTCTTCTGAATCCAACACTTAAAGTCAACAACTGATCCAAGTTCTCTACAAGAAGGGTTCTAAAAAGTTTTGACCGCATGAATAATTCATCTATTATAAGAAGTGTGAGGTATCGTACCTGCAAATCGCATTCCATGCTAAAAATTAATATTCATCAAAAAAAAATTCTTCTCAACAAGTAGGGAGCATATATGACACTAGGAGTACAAACATATTAGATATAGTACACCAGTAAATAAAACGAGGGATAGGTTGAAACGTATTTCGTACACCAGCAAACATATTTAGACTTGTTCTTATGAAACAAAACCATCAATAAAGCTTCTGTTTCAACAGTGTAAAAAAAATTTACGCCAAAGGAGCCACTTAAATTTATCTATATATATCCAAAAGTTACCCCTATACACTCTAAATCCGTAAAATAGCATGGTGATTTCCTAATATTTTTTGAAAAGGATAAAATGGTGGTTTTTTAAATAAAATTCTAATACCTTGCACCCAACTTTATATTCTTCTGCTAGTTGTACTCTACTTTGGCTGAAATAAAAGCTCGAGACACCTTCCTCAAACTTGTTATTGATAGTACAAAATCTTATATACTATGGCACTTCACCTCAACAAACCCAAAAACCAAGTGAAATCACACAAGTCATGTTGTATATATCCATAATGAAATTTAATAAATATATACAGACATGATACACGTGTGTGTGTGTGTACATAGTTTCCGAGGATCTCTGAAGGAAATTTGCAACTTAACAGATAACTATAGTCCAAACTCATTTGAACAGGATTACTCATAAATTTGAAGGTGGACGATAAATAATTTGACATTCTTCTGAATTACAACATAATTTACCTACCGAACTATCACAGAAAACATGAGTTTTTATGGAAATCTCCATAATTTCATATAATGGACTATTTATAACTGCTAAATGAGCATCATACATACATAGCATGTGTGCAGTTGCCAAATATTTAAACAGAATAAATTCACTAAATTGTAAAGCTGGACCATATATTATCCACTTCAAATTCCACAAATAAGTTCCATGTTTCCAAACTAAAGTTCAAAACTTTCAAACCAAATTCAAACATTGAAAACTAAATTAATAATCCGACAGTAATTTCGAACTAAATTAATGTGTTCCGATAATAATAAGATGAAATTAGAACAACAGGATAGTCTTTAAAAATTATGAATGATATGAGAGGACCTGAGAATGGTCTCGTTTCATGAGGCTCATTAGGGTTTGGGCGGCGATTTGAAGCTCCGAATCAGACTGACGGACCACCGATTTGATGGCTTTGAGGAGGAGCAGGTCAATATCGGGTTGGGTTGAGTTGGTGGCTTTCTCAATCAACCCGACCACCACCACCACTTTCCTTCCTTCTCTTTCTTCTTCCATTTTTGTTTCTGTTTGGTTCTGTATTTTCTCTTTACTTTCTTTCTTTCCTTCCCATTTATTTTCCCGGAAATTTATTTTTATTTCTTGTTTTTGATTTCAAAAGTCAACTTAAATTTAACTATTAATAGAAATTCAGGTGGGTAAGGTTGTTTTTGTAACTTCCGTTTCGCCATGTGCAGTCATCTTATCTCATATATATATATATATATATAGGGTTTCATCCATAAAGAATGGAGTTCATTAGGAAGCAACCCGTTTTTAGTAAAAGCCACAGCTTTTTTATCTAATTATAAAAAAAAAAAAAAATTGTCTAAAAAGTAGGTACAGAACTTTTACCTAATGACCAAAAATAGGTTGCTCTCCAACAATAGGTTCTTTGTGGATGGAATCCCATATATATATATATATATATATATATATATATATATATATATATATATATATATATATATAGGTCGTTTTTAAAGAATTGGTTCGGTTTGTCGTTATATATTGTGCATCATTATATATCTTCATCATCCTTTAAAACTACGACCATAGTTCTATATATAATGGGACAAATCGTTGTCCGATCTATCGCTAAAAAAGGATATGCAAGGTATATTAGATAAGAAGTAAACTTAACATATATATATATATATATGAGTCCGGATCTTAAACTCACCCCTTATCCAACTCACCTGAGCTCACCTCCTTTAGCGACGGACCCGACGACGGTTCGGTTATACAACCGTCGCCTATATTTTTAGCGACGGACAACATATAGCGTTGTTAAAAGTATAGACGACGGTTGTATGATCGAAACCGGTCGTCGGATCCGTCATTAAAGAAGGTGAGCTTTCAGTGAATGATAAGAGGAGCTTTTAAGATTCGATTTTAAGCTCACCCTTATGCAACTCACCCGAGCTTATCGCCTCTTTAACGACGGATCCGTGACGGTTGATTTCATCTGGCACAATCATCTATATACTTTTAACGACAGACAACATGTAGCGTCATTAAAAGTATAAATAAACGATTGTATGGTGAACCGTTGCTAAAGGAAGGTGAGCTTGGGTAAATTGGATAAGGGGTATATATATATATATATATATATATATATATATATATATATATATATATATATATGTCTCATCCACAAAGAATCCATTGTTAGTGAAGCAACTCATTTTGGCCAAATTGCTACAAGCTCTCACTTACTTTGGACAATTTTTTTTTTTTTTTTAAAGTAGGTAGAGCTTGAGAAGCGGTGGACCAAAATGAGTTGCTCCCCAACAACCGATTGATGTGGATGGAGACTCTATATATATAGTAGTATATATTTCTGGTGTTCATAAAACTTTTTGGTATTTTGTGGACTATATATATATAGCCATTAGCCCACCATCATCATCATCAATATCAAATGTAGAAAAAATTGGTTAAGCAAATTTCTATGATATGGAAACCAACAGCAGTGTCCCCCATGCAATTTAAATTAAGTAGAGATTAATAACAAAAAGACCACCACATTGGACTTGCATCATCATCATAACAACAAAATGCAGTCACTTTTCTTCTGTTTTTTTTAACGGTCCACCGAAAAAACATAAAACAATGCTCCATATAACGTGAGAGCTAGGTAGGGTGATTATTGGTGGTATTAACGTCATTATAATTGACCTTTCCTCCCATTTTCTCCATCATCCGTGTTTCTCTCCCTCTTTTAGAATGCGTGATGGACGGATATTTAATATCCAAATTTATCGTCATATGTAATACTCTTTTCTATTTAGATTAAATGATATTTTAAAGTTAAACACATTTATTAAAAAATAACACAAAATATTTTTTATATCCCTAATTAATTATTTCTCTTTCCACAATTGTCTCTTCTCATTCTCCACAATTGTCCCTAATTAATTATTTCTCTCTCCACAATTGTATTTACTAAACATATTAAATAGAGGGGTAAATTAAAAAAAAATAGTGCAATATTGCATAGAGATTCCAAAACGACACTTATATAGAATAAAATTAAACTCCCTAAAATATCATTTAATCTGAATAGGAGAGAGTATATAGATATACATAGATGGTTAATGTAACTATAAAATTGTACAGATTCTCAAATGTATACAGTCTATTATCGTAGAGTTAAATCACTGTACGATAATAGAGTAGTTATTCGGACGTTTCTACAGTAGTAGAGTAACTATTCAACTATTAGTCAATAACTACTTTACGATCGTAAACTGTATACATCTATTTTTTCCGATATATAACAAGATGTACACAAGAAAACAAGAGTTGGTAGCCATCAGCTATCGCCTATCAGTCTTTTGTGAAATATTAAATAGAATGTAGGTTGTTTTAGAGACTAATTAAGTTGGATTTAGCTTTAGGACAAGAAGAAGAAAAAGGCCCCTCCAATTATGCAAGTTGTGGTGAACAAATAATCAGTAGTGTCAAGTAAACATTCGACTTCGAGTACATCAATATTTTACTACAAAGTACAACAATAACTGTGTTTCCCTCTAGTACATCAATATTTTACTACAAAGTACAACCAACTTTCCAAACTTTTTTTTTACCCTTTCTTTACCTTTTCCGGAATTTCTTCAAAATAAGAGATTTTTCTTTTCTAGAGGTAAAAATTAAAAAGTTTCCCTCCCTCCCAAACAACCCCTAATACCAAATTATGCACAACCACGGGGAGCAAACCCGACACGTGATCCAGCTAAATCATATACCACCCGGAACCCCTGTTGCTGGATATTCCCAACTATGGATAACCCGCCACCGGTTCCAGCAAATGCAAAGCAAAATGTTCCACCACTATCAACCGGAATCAGATAATTCGTTGCCGGCAACGAAACGTCAGCGCCGGTGAAGTGCAGAACCACCGTCGGAACCTTCACTTCCGTCTTGCCGGAGAGATCAAAGCAGGTGTCGAACAACGAGAAGTCCGCTGCCGGTTTCAAATTCGAAGCGCCGGCCCGGAAAGCGTCACGCAAGGCCACGTAAGCGGGTCGTGTCAGTCGTGTAACAGACGTGCCGGAGTCGATGATGACTCCGCCGTTACCGGCGGGATCCATTTTGAAAAGTGACGTCGTAATGCCGCGAACTCTGACACCGCCGACGCTGATTCCGATTAGTCCGATGTAGTAGAAAGTGTCGATCTTTGGGTTTGTCAATAACGGCGTGAAAACGGCAGTTCTGGAAACGGCTGAGCCACCGAAAACAATCGACGACGCTTTAGAAGAAGTGGACCGATCCACTAAACAGTAAGAGAATTTTCTGCCGAACCTCGGGCCGGCCTGACTTGGAAACGAAAGCTTTCCACGACCCAGGCCTAATAAACCAGCTGCACCTACAAACAAGCCTTCGTTATCATGACCACAGCCCAAGGCCACATTATCAACTCGGGTATTACGAAACGTCATGGTTTCAGTGGAGAATTCCCCAACGGTAAACGATCCGTCGCCGTAGGACACCTGGTACATACATTTTTTAAGTTGGTTACAACCTGGGGTATCGAGCCTCTGGCATAGGGGTGACCGGCACGTGACCCCGACAAAAGACGACGATTTCGTCGGATCAAATACCGGGTCGGACTGGCTGTAGCATTTCCGACACGGTGAGCACTGGATCCAAACGACGTCACTACCGGTGTCGACGACCATGTAAGAATATTTAGGTGGGGTACCTATACCGAGGCGCGTGAAGTACTCGCCGCTGCCATGTTCGAGTCCCGAAATGATTGAACTGCTGAAGTCGGTGGCAGATTTGCCTCCTTTTCTTCCGGTGAAAGCGGCGGAGGAGTTGGTTTTGACGGCGGCGATGGCCGATAGAGTTTTGGCCCTAACGGCGTCACGGCGGAGACGGAGAGTGAAGAGAGCATCTGGGGTGGAATTGGCATTATTGAAAGATAGAGAGTCCAGATGGTGTAATTGAAGAGAAAGAGTGTTTTCATCGTCGGGGAGGGTTAGTGTTTGTGAGTCTTCAGTCCATGTGAGAGATTGGGGTGTGGGGAGAGATCTGGGAAGGAGGGATTGGTATTGGAGAGGTTTAGAGAGAGAAGGGGAGGAATGAGAAAGTAAGAGAGAGAAGATGAAGGAGAAGAGGAAAATGGTTCTGGGCTTTCCTTCCATGGTTCGAAAGAGAAGCGAGTGTGGGACTGAGAAGGAAGAGTGCTTTGGGAGTATAAATAAGGAGATAAGAATGGATACACAGTGTAGGGGGTTCGTTGGAGTAGTATAAATTATGTGTTGGTTATACTCCTGCATTGGTAATTATTTTTTCACTTTCACTGTTCCATAAGTACCATTTTTTATAAGTTAACTTATTATATAAGTTGCTTTTAAGAACTAACAATTTTTTACTTTTCAAAAAATAACTTATAAAAAATTTTACAATAAAAAAGTTGACCAAATATAATGACTCTTTTACGTTTATTTTAGTTATTTTTATAATTATTTTAACTTACAAAACATAGTAGTAAAACATTTTTACAATTTATTTTAACTTAATTTTAATTTATAAATAAAAATTATCTTTGAACACTTTTATTTATTAATTATAATTTAAAATAATTTATAAGTTATTTTAAATTATAAGTCATTATTGAATAGCCTTTACGCGACGCCTTTTTGAAAAATAGTATACATCACCTATTCGAGTCGCCAAATACGTGATACGAATACAAATACAATCTTTAATATACAACAAAGAAAGTTTGAGTTTTAATATAAATATTGTCTTCAGACAATATCCACTCTCGAATAAGTCCTCATTACATTTATTGTCACACTATTTTTAATGTAATAATGAGGACTACTAATCTTATCATCCGACTGGTCAATTCGTTCCCAGACTTGTCCCGACTACGTTCTCATTTCACGAAAAGAACGGTGAAAGAAAGGGTGAGCTCAACTAGCCCAAAGAAAATATTATGACTAAGATAATGCGAGTAATAAATTATCATTAGTCTTCAAAATGTTAAAAACCGATAAAATACAATAGACATCAAGTTTAATCTGCAATGAACATGCAATCCATTAAAAGAGTCAAGTAGAGAATAAAATCTACTATCTTTTATGATTTAAAAGGTTTTTCATCACTTTTATCACGAGACTCGACTTAATAAATAATCCACCTCATCCCCTGCATTACTACGTAAGGATATTCATAAAGTATCACAACCACAAATTATTCATGCACTACAGAGCCGAGAATATTCATGTATTCATCGATGGTCATGATCATGCCAACAATCATCCATCAATGCACTACGCGCCACGATGATGACTTTTACCATATCATTTGTAACATTACTGGCCAGCACCAAAATGTAATCCATGGTCATAATCATACTTCAAGTCCATCTATGCACTACGATCACGTATGACTTTCAACAAAATATAAATATGAGGATGATGACAATGATATAAGAATTCAATAAAACAAGTTCAAGAATTAATTTATTCAGGAACTAATAACGTCCAAATGGTCAACATGATACTTCTTTGTAGAGTAAAATTTAAGAATGCTCAGAAGAATATTTTCACGAAAAGATATTGGATGAAGCGTAAATATCAAGGATATTCCACCAATTTCATGGAGTATAAAGTCAAAACTTTAACCAACCGAGTATAATAAAGAATGGAATAATAAAAGAAATCACCACGCAATGCGGTATTTTGCATAAAGGTTATTCCAATAGAATAATAAATAACGGAACCTGTGTCGGTAATACGCACCGAAGCGGATATTCCAATGTAATAATAAAGAATGAAATAACAACAAAAATCACCACGCATGCGGTACTTTGCATAGGCAGGTTATTCCAATGTAATAATAAATAACGGAATCAGTCCGTCATGTAAAAGCATGCAGACGGGATATTCCAACAGAATAATAAAGTCGGAACCGTGTCCCATGAATAACGCATGCACGTGATGTTCCAATGAATAATAACGAATAGAATAACAATAGAAATCACTAAGTATAGGGTAGACCGCGTATACATGTTATTCCAACATAATAATAAAGAATAGAATAACAGAATTTCTCTTCATGAATATGAAAAAAATAATACTCCTTACCTTATAAAGAAGAATACTCCGATGGTAGGGCGGGGATATACTTAAAGAAACTTGCACTACGCTCAAAGCTTTCTTAAACGCTAAAGAAATACGCTCAAGATAGAAGAATAATTCTCTCTACGCTTTCTCTAGAGAGTTTCAAAGAATTCGTAAGAAATAATGAAGGAATGAGCTTCTATTTATAGAAGAATGGATTGAATAAGAATTAATCCATGAACGGTCCGGATCGATTTACTTTAAACTGACGGTCAGTTGGTTTACAATAAAATATAATATATTCTATTTATAATCTAATAAAACGAATAACTTTTAAAAGATTTTACTATGTAAACACTATAAGACCCAATTTTATGAAATAAAATTATTCAATTTTTTCTTATAATTATTATTCAAGAAATGGTTAAATTGATAAAATTTTAAAGTTATGGGTGAATTATGCAAATTTTACAAAATACGCGTGTGGCGCCCCCCAAAATAGGTATCTGACACCCATTTCGAAATCGCCAAAATACATGGTATGAAAAAGCAAACTACAACTTTGACAATACATATGTCGTGTAGAATACTGACAATACAACCATGAGTTTGAATACAAATATTGTCTTCTGCATAATATACACACCCAAATAAGTCCTCATTAATTATTCATACACTATTTTTTACGAAGTAGTGAGGGCAATTAAAACATCTTCCTGTAGAACCATCACTCCATACCCACGACTCGATCCTGCTATGTTTCTCACCTCCTAAGAAGAAAAATGGAACAAAAAGGAAAAGGTGAGCTCAACTAGCCCGAAGAAAGAATATTATGACTAAGATAATATACAACAAATTATCGTTAGTCTTCAACAGAAAAAATCTAATAGAATCTGATAGACAACAAGTTTTAGATCAACAAACGCAATGAAATTGAGAATCCATTAAGAAGTCACGTGGAGAAAGAATTCTACCGCCTTCTAAGGTTTAAAAGTCCATCATCAATAGTTTATCCTCGTAATAACAATCAATATACATCTTTAATCATCTTTTGCACTACGGTGCCAAAGATATTCATTTTGTAGATCACCAATTGGTCATGTTCATCTCAACACTGCTCATCTTTGCACTACAGCCAAAGATATTCATTTATATCACCATTTAGGGTAAGGAGGATGATGAAAAATATTTTTAAAGAAACGAATCCAATTGAAACAAAATGACAAGGATTAAGGGTTAAGGATTAGTACTTTGTTTTACCCATGTCCAAAAATACTTGAAAATAATCATATTGGTGTAAAATTCAAGAATGATCAAAACATGGATACAATCAAAGCTAGTATCCGAATAGATATATTTTGGACAAAAGAAAAATTTTATTTTTCTATTGAATAATCTTAGATTCGTGAATAAAGGTCGATATCGTGAATAGTCCAGATATCGTGAATAAGAACCCCGACACAACAAGTTCCAAATTTGATAAAAAGTTCACCAATACTTGGCATAATGATATTGAAGAAAAATATCATTTAAGAAGAAAATAATACCCTTACCTCAAAATAACCGTCTTACTTGATTGAATTTGGATATAGTCTTTGTAAACTTCATGTAGTATAGCAACACTCAAAGTATACTCACAAGAATACGCTCGATAATATAGAGAGAAAAGAGAGAAACTTAGTTTACGGTGTGATTTTCAATTCTAACTTAGCCTCTATTTATAGGAAAATCTTTAGAAACCTTGAAGGAGACTAAATTAATAAAATATATTATTTCTTTTTTTTCCTCCACGCATCCTTACTAGTCAAGCTAGCCACCAGCCATCTTTGAACCAAAAGATAGCAGCCCACATGTGTTGGAATAAAAGTGGGCCCTACATAATTTAATAAAAATCATTTTATTATCCGAAACTTCAATAATTCACAATAAATAGCCTTTTATCGAAAAATTCGAATCTCGCGACTTTTTATAGGAATTTCAATTCTCTACCACTTTGCAGAAAGAAAGTTTTCCAAATTCCAAATAGAAATTGACCAAAATCCATAAGCAGACGATTTTACGATTACATAATCAATTTTGATTCGAGAATTGTGTCCCAGAACACACAAAACATATGTTAAACATTTAATGCCACAAAATACTCTACCTCCTCATATACTCATATATCCCACAATCATTATAAAAAATATCACCGTTAATATATTATTAAAATAATATATTTAAATGTATTATTTTATCGAAAAAAGATAAAATATTAATTTTCAACAATTGTCACATTAAAAATTTTCTCCATCTATATCCAAATAAATATTTTCTTTATCATAATAATCAATAATTAATTATTCAAAATAATATTACGAGAATCACAAGATCTTGACAATCGGTAGTTCTCAGGAAAGTGGAACTTCCAATAAGGATTTCTCACTATTGGTAGGCCTTATGATTAGGTGACCAAACCTCTCCTTAGACGTAACTTTCTAGACATTGCCAATAATGTTATCTCGATAATATTATTCAAATAATATAAATTATTGATTTGATAATGGAAAATCTTTGTGTAATGACAATTATTGAAACAATAATAATATAAATATCAATGCAAAGAATTATTGAATCAATAAGATAAAATAATGAATAATAATTACTGTGAACAATTATTGAGTGTAGTGTCTTCTTACGTAAAGATCAATAATTCAACAATCTTTGTAATACCGCAGTCTTCACAATGCGACCACAGCGTATTCAGATTTTAACCACCGAGTAACCCAACAAAGTGTTAATTGGTAATAATTTACGTCGTTATTTATAAAACTCATTTTTGTCGTTTTCCTTCATCCAACCGTTTTTCGTTATAGGCCCACTGATGATCATTACTTGTCAGTAAATGCGAGATTCCCGACAAAAAAGAATATTCCACGACCAAACGAATATTTCCAACAAATAATGAATATTTTATAACCACTTGCTTATTTTGTAAACTTTGCACATTTCACCCATAACCAAAGAATTATATCAAATTAACCCTTATTAATTTAGAATAATGAATAAAGAAAAATTCAATTTTATTTATAATATGTTGGGGTCTTACAACGCAAGTGGCTATAAAATATTCATTGTTGCTCGAGAATATTTGTTGAGTCGTGAAATATTCTTGTCGTTTGGGAATATTCGCATTTACGACGGCGCCTTTTGTGGGCCCCATAACGTAAAAACGATTGATGAAGAAAAACGACAAATATAAGTTGTTTATAAATGACTACAGTTATTACGATCAATTAATCGTTAAAATACTCGATGGTTAAAACACAAGAAGACACTTGTATTGCACCAATTATTGATTCTTACGTAAGAAGACACTACTCAATAATTGTTACAAAGAATTACATTCAATATTTTATTTTATTGATTCAATAATTGCATGCGTTCGATATTTTATATTTATCGTTGTTTCAATAAATTGTCATTACACATTATTTTCCATTATCGAGCAATAATTCATATTATCCTCAATAATATTATTGGATAACATTATTGGCAATGTCTAGAAAGTTCGCTCTAGAGAGGTTTGGTCACCTAATTGCGCCACCAAGAAGTGAGAAATTCTTATTGAAAACCCCTCTTCCCCTAAACCGTTGTCATTACAATAATGTGTGTTTCTATAATATTATTTGTGAATAATTAATTATTGATTTATATGATGAGGAAAAAATATTGATTTTATGAGGATATAGATGGAGAAAATTTTTAATGTGACAATTGTTGAAAATTAATATTTTATCTTTTCTCGATAAAATATTCAATTAAATATATTATTTTAATAATATATTAATGATGATATTTTTACGATGAATGTGGGATATATGAGTATATGTGGAGGAGCATATTTTTGTTACCAAAATATTTAAAGCATGTTTTATGTGTTTGTGGACCTCATTTCTTGAATCAGAAATTTGATTATAGCCTGTAAAATCGCTCGTTTGTGGATTTCGATCAATTTTTGTTTGGAATTTGGAAAAATTTTCTTCTGCAAAGTTGTAGAGAATTGAATTTCCTATAAAAACTCGCGAGATTCGAATTTTCTAATAAAAGGACTATTTATTATGAATTATTGAAGTTTCAGATTAATTAATTATCATTTTTTTGGAGTTTTTAATTAATTAATTAAGAAAAACATTTTTGACATGTTTAGGGGCATCTTTAACATGTGTTTGATGGCTGAAAATTTGATTCTAGGTATGCGTAGAAGATTATATATATATATATATATATTAATATTTTAATAAATTTTTTGCTTTGGTGTTCTAAGCATTTTCCTATAAATAGGGTGCTTAGGTTAGAATTGAAAATCACACCAGAAACTGAAGTTTTCTCTCTATATTATCGGTTATTCTTGTGAGTATTTTGAGTATACTTTGAGTATTGCTATATGGTGAAAGTTCGTTTATAGCCTTATATCCGAGATTCCGCTTAAGTATTGTCTTTCCGAGGTAATGGATATTTTTTTTGTAATGATATTATTTCTTCAATATCATTATCTTTGAAATATTGATCCGAAGTTTTATCAAATTTGGAACTTTTGGTGTCGAGTTACTATTCACGATATCGCACTATTCACGATACTTGCATATTATTCACTTAATACTACACTATTCATCTAAAAATAAAATTTTTCTTTTGTCCAAAATATCTATTCCGGATACTAGCTTTGATTGTATCCATGTTTTGATCTTTCTTGAATATTACACCACTATGATTATTTTTGAGGTATTTTGGACGTGGATAAAACAAAGTACGAATCCTTAATCCTTAATCCTCGGCCATTTTGTTTCACCGGATTCGCTTTTTTAAAATATTTTTCATCATCCTCACCTTAAATGATGATATTATTGAATATCTTTGGCCCAGAAGAAAAAGATGAATGATTTATGATGAATATCTTTGGCCCAGTAGTGCAAAAGATGAATGATTTCGATGAATATCTTTGGCGTAGTGTAAAGATGAATGATTTTTGATGAATATCTTTGGCCCGTAGTGTAAAGATGAACATGTGTTTAGATGAACATGACCAACTGGTGAATGTCCTTGGCACATAGTGCGAGAATGAATATTTGATCCCAGATATATATTGATTGATGTTACGGGATAAAAAAAAATAGACGATGAACTTAAAAATTCATACATAAGATAGTAGTTTTGCATTCTCTACTTAACTCTTCTAATGAATTGTTATTTCATTGCGAATATTGATTTAAAACTTGTTGTCTATTGTATTCTATTAGATTTTTCCTGTTGTCAAGACTAACGATAATTTTGTTGTATATTATCTTAGTCATAATATTCTTTATTGGGCTAATGAGCTCACCTTTTCCTTTTTGTTCCATTTTTCTTCTCGTGAGCGAGAATATAAATGAGTAAAGTAGAGTCGTGGTATGGAATGAAAGTTCTAGGAGAGTTGTTTAGTAGTCCTCACCATTGTTGTAAAATAATGTATCAATAATTATGATGAGGATTTATTTGTATGTGGATATTGTCTGTGATGGCAATATCTCGTATTTAAACTCACAGCTTTTACTATTGTAATAATAAAGTTGTAGTTGTTTCTGCATCTGTATTTGACAACTCGTAAATGGGTGATGTAGACCTATTTTGGGGGCATCACAAATACTATCTGAGTAACTATACAAACACTATGCATAATAAAATATAATATATTCTAATTATTGCCTAATAAAACGAATAACTTTATAAAAGTATTCTGTTTTATATAAAAAAAATTTATTATTAGCCTAATAAAATGAATAACTTTATAAAAGTATTTTGTTTTATATAAAAAGCTTTTCTGTTTTATTACATTAATAATACTAATAAAACAAAACTTCATCATCATTATTATTATTCACACTATTAATCGACCGAATCGTTCCTGGAAAGAATGGGCTTTTCAATAAGGATTTCTCCCTATTGGCGCACAATTAGGTGACCAAACCTCTCCTTGGCGTAACTTCTAGACATCGTTAATAATGCAAATAATAATATTAATAACTCATCATCTCAATTATTGATTTAATAATATATAAAATATCGACAATAATTGAATAAAACCTGAATCACTTCACGTAAGCATCAATAATCAATACTGCAGTATTCTTTCTTATGCAACCACGCGTATTCACATTTTAACACCGGTGTTTCAACAGCTTAACGGTAAAACATCCGTCGTTATTTTCATAAAAATATCTTTGTCGCTTTCTCAATCCGAAATGATAATTCCGTTATGGGGTCCACTAATGATTGTGCTGCGTATTAATATTCCCCTGCTTAAAACGAATATTCCCTGACCAATCGAATATTATATAACAACTTGTGTACTTTGCAAAATTTATAAATATTACCCACAACTATAACATTATATCAAATTTATTCCAAAAATGATAATTATAGAAAATTCATCTTTATTCATAAAAGTTGGGGTCTTACAATCTCCCCTTCTTATGAAATTTCGCCCTCAAAATTAGGGTACGTACCTGGTATGTCGAAGAGGTAAGGATAACTTGATTTCATTTCAGATTCTAACTCCCAGGTCATTTCCTCAACATCGTGGTTCCTCTATAAAACTTTGACTTGAGGTATAACCTTGGAGCGTAGAATATGTTCCTTCTTATCCAAGATTTGAACAGGAACCTCTTCATACGTTAAATCTTCCGCTATTTCGTCCGGTTCTAACTCAATAATGTGGTTCGGGTCTTTTACATATTTACGTAACATGGATATATGAAAAATGTTATGAACACGAGACATACTTGGCGGTAAAGCGAGTCTATAGGCTGCAGTCCCTACTCGATCGAGGATTAAAAATGGGCCAATAAATCAAGGATTGAACTTTCCTCTCTTTCCAAATCTCGTAACTCCTTTCCATGGAGCAACACGTAACAACACATGATCTCCAATATCGAATTCCACGTCCTTTCGATGAAGATCAAAGATAACTTTTTTGGAAGTGCTTGTGAGGTTTTTATACGTTGTCGGATCGTTTGAATCTTTTCCGTAGTCATACGTACCAACTCTGGTCCCAACAATGTTGCTTTTACCCACCTCATCCCAAAGATAATCGAGAACGACACTTTCTTCCATACAACGCTTGAATGGAGCCATGCCAATACTTGCGATAAGCTGTTGTTGTAGGAAAACTCCACCATGGTAAGAACTTGTCCCAACTTCCTTGAAGTCAAGGACACATAGTCTTAATAAATCTTCAAGAGTTTGAATAGTCCTCTCGATTGTCCATCCGTCTGAAGATGATATGCCGAACTAAATCGTAAATCCGCGCCATAGCTTTTTGCAAACTAACCCAAAATCGTGAAGTGAATATTGGGTCTCGATCAGAAACTATCGATACTTCGGCATACCATGCAATCTTACAACCTCGTTTATGTACATACTGAGCAAGACGTTCAAGTGTATAAGTTTCTCGATATAGGTAAATAATGAGCGACTTGGTCAATCTATCAACAATGACCCAAATTACATCTATACCCCGGTAAACCTTGGGAAGACTAGTAACGAATTCATGGTAATGTGCTCCCACTTCCAACTGGAATTTCAAGTGGTTGCAATGGACCTTTTGGTACCGATGTTCGCACTTTGACTTCGTTGACACATTAGACACCTTGAGATAAACAAATATTATCTCTCTCTTCATATTGCCCCACCAAAATGTATGTCAAGATCATGATACATTTTAGTACTCCCAAGATGGATTACAAACGGTGTGTTGTGCGCCCATCCATCATGATTTTATACTTTAAATTAGGGTCGTTAGGAACACAAAAGTCCGGAGTTGACTCAAGTATTCCTTCTTCATCGATTCTTGCTTCCTAAGCATAACACCTTCTTGTACTTTCTTTCTTCCTCATATGCATCGACCTCAGTGTCTGCGCACTTGAACAACGTTAACTTTAACGATTAAAGTCGGTTCTACTCGTATATTCGCCATCATCACGTGGGTCCCTGGAGTTTTTATCTCTATCTCCATCCTTTGCAAGTTATACAAAATGGGCTTTTGAGTTGACAAAATCGCACTCGTACCCGCATATGATCTTCTACTCAATGCGTCAGCTACCACGTTCGCTTTTTCAGGATGGTATTGGATGGTATGATCATAATCTTTCAACAGTTCAAGCCAAAGTCGATGTCGCATGTTGAGTTCCTTTTGAGTGAAGAAATATTTGAGGGTTTTATGATCCGTAAAGATCTCCACTTTTTCCCTATACAAGTAATGCCTCCAAATCTTTAGTGGAAAAACGACTGCTGCCAACTCTAGATCATGAGTAGGATAATTCCTCTCATATTCTTTGAGTTGTTGAGAGGCATAGGCTATGACTTTCCCATGTTGCATGAGAACACATCCTAACCCTTTGCCTGAAGCATCACTGTAGATGAAAAATACCTCAAGGCGGATGGTATTGTCGTAACAGTCTTTGAAATGAGTCTTCTCTTGAGTTCTTGAAAACTCTTCTCACATTCCTCGTTCCAACCGAATTTTGTATCTTTCCGAGTCAGCTGAGTTAAGAGAGTAGCGATTCGAGAAAACCCTTCTACGAATCTCCGATAATAACCAAATACGCCGAAAAGCTACGTCTTTGGTCATCGATTTAGTTGTTCCTCGACTTTGAATAGCTTCAATCTTTTGCTTTGGTCAATGGATATTCCATGACTTGATACCACGTGCCCAAGGAATGCTACTTCCTCAAGCCGTAACTTGTATTTCTTCAACTTGTCATAAAGCTTATATTCACGAAGCTTTTGGAGTATCAGCATCAAGTGTTGCTCATGATCTTCACGGCTTTTGGAATAAATAAGGATGTCATTAATAAAGACGACCACAAAGTGATCCAAATATTCCTTGAATACTCGGTTCATCATATCCATGAAGGCAACAGGAGCATTAGTCAATCCAAAAGACATGACTAGGAATTCATAATGCCCGTCTTGAGTTACGGAAGCCGTCTTAATGTCATCGGTTCTAATCTTCAATTGGTGATATCCTAACGAAGATCAATCTTTGAAAAGAATTTGGCACCTAAAGAATCGTCAAATAGGTCATCAATACGTGGCAATGGGTACCTATTTTTGATGGTGACATGATTCAACTCCCGATAATCAATACAAAGTCGCATACTCCCATCTTTCTTCTTCACGAATAACAGAGCACCCCAAGGAGAAGTACTAGGATGAATAAAGCCAATGTCTAACAATTCCTGCAGCTTGGGTCTTTAAATCCTCGAAGTTCAATAGAGCCATTCGATATGGGGCTTTGGAAATGGGTTTTGTATCTTTGGGTTCAAGGTCGATACAAAATTCAATTTCATGCTCCGGGGTAGGCCAGAAGTTCTTTAGGAATACGTCGGAAATTCATTAACAATAGAAATATCATTCAAAATCGACGCATTTTTGTTTAGATCCGTGATATGAGCTAAGAAAGCTTGACATCCGTTTTCAATAAACGAATAGCTTTATGGCTTGAGATGACAAAGATTGATTTTAATGGTTTGGTTGTTGAATTAGCATAATAGGTTGGTTAGGAATATGAAAGCTAACAATCTTACGAAAATAATCAATTTTTGCATGATGAGTGGTTAACCAATCAATCCTAGAATTACATCAAATGCAAGTATTTTCAATGAAATAAGATCGACGGAGTAATGTGAGGTACCGATTTGAACCAAACAAGACTTATAAACAAAGTGGATGTAATGAAGGTTTCTCCCAACGTAGTTTCAACGAGATAAGTCAAAGTCTAATTTCTCCTGAGTTAAATTTAAACGTTGAGCGCAAGTAGGAGAAATAAAAGAATGATTAGAACCCCAGATCAAATAAGGTATAAACTTCGCTAGAGTTTATGATAAGCTTACCCGTGATGACCTCGTTAGGGTTCCTTGCTTTCTGGGAGGTCACGACAAATGCTCTCCTTGCCTTCATCGACTTTGACTTTTCCTGGGGCGTCCTTTGGTGCCTCCATCCTAGCCGAACTTGTCTTTGGTGAACGACAAAAAATCGGGCTAGGTGTCCTTCTTCCACAATTATAACATGCTTTGACTAAGATCGCAGCTAGTTTGGTGATGTGTCCTTCCCCTCCGTATTTGAAGCATATGATAAGTGGTCGTTTTCCTTCCTTAACCATGGGTGCTGGTGTTGACGTCTTTCCATCATTGTTGAATCTCCTCTTCTTGAAATGTCCATTCTTATTATTTTGGCCATGATTACCACCAAAGTGGTTACCATTTCTGGCATGTTGATTCCCTCTAGGGCTGAGCAAAAAACGGGTATAACCGAATTATCGAACCAAACCAAACCGAAATAATGTAACCAAAATTTTCTGATAATTCGGTTATTTTTAACTATTCGGTTATATCCAAAAAATTTTACGATTTTCGGTTACATAATACCGATTTTAATTTTGAGTTATTCGGTTACACCGAATAACCGAATAAAGCCTAAGTTAAAAGGTTACCCATAACTCTCAATCATTACTCAGCACAGACTTCTCTCGATCTTGTCATCTCTGTTCGAACTCCCGATCTCTCATCCGATCATCCCTCAGAATCTCAGATCTCTTTCTCGGTGGACGGTGGGCTTTGTACTACTACTCCTCAAACTCACAATGGCACACGGCGTCTCCCCAAAACTCGTCGTCGTCCGGCGCCACCACCACCGCCATTCATTCATCACGGTGCAAATACAACAATCGATTTAACCTCCACAAATCACACACTACTCAAATTCTCTCACGCTAATGATAACATCCTTGAATCGGCTTTTAATCTCCAAATACCCATCTGGGTGCATCACACCAACATCCCCAAAGATAAAATCAATTCTCTTTCATACATTTGGAAGTTCCTTCTGGGTCTTTGAGATAACCCAACAGTATGTTTCCTCCTCTTAGCTTCACACCGAGTCCTGACTCGGGATCCGGTATTGCAGCGATTGGGACTACTTGGGAATTGGGTCATGTAGTTGAATACTCATTTGCTGTTAATTGCTAAGTTTTTAAATTCGGTTATTAACCGAATAACCGAATAATCCATTCGGTTATTCGGTTATCGTAAATTTTGGTTAATTGTTCGGATACTCAAAATAGTATAATTTCGGTTTTCGGTTATAACCGAAATTCTTATTCGGTTCGGATAATAATCGAATGCTCACCCCTAATTCCCTCCACGCTTATTGTTACTGCTTCGATGACTGTTATCACTGATATTATCATTTCTTTGGTCGCTTCTTTCTTTTTGGTTGGGTTGACTCATTATTGCGGCTCCAATAATCGAGCCCTATTAACAACATCCGAATACAAACACGCTTTATGAGAGATAAGATATTGACGTATCTCGGGTTTCAAATCTCTTAGAAACATTCGCGTCATTCTCTCCTCATTATCAACCAAATGGGACGCCAAACCGACATGATCGGCAAACTTGGCTTCAGTCTTTGCGACACGGTCATGTTGTTTTGCTCCAGCTTAATGAACTCTACCTCTTTCATGTGACGAATACTTTTGGAAAAGTACTTGTCGTTGAAAAATTCTTGGAACTTCTCCCAAGTCATCTTCAGTGCGACAGGTTGAGTACGTTTTACAGATTCCCACCAGTAATCTGCCTTTGCACGCAATATGAAGGTGGCAAAGAGAACTTTTTGCTCCTCGGAGCATCCCAAGACATCAAATATCTTGCAGATCTGCTTTATCCACGTCTCCGCCTTAAGTGGTTTTGGCTCTCCTAAAAACTCCAGTGGTCCCAGTTCCTTGAACTATTTAGCGGTGACCGTCCGAGAGTTGCCAATGTTTCTACCTGCATTTCGGACAGGAGTCTCTCTTGCCTGATGCTGCATGAATTGCAGAAAGCCTCTAAACATTCCAACGTTCATCATTTGGTCAGTGTTGTTGTTTGCATGAGGGTTGTCGTCTTCCTGATGCACATTATCCTGATTATTGATCTGTGGAGACTCAACGGTCTCCTGTGCTCCATTAATGTTCTCAACATTCTCGGATGCCATTTTCAAATACGCCACAAAAAACAAGATTTAATTAACATATCACATATTATCCCTATACTCGTGAGCCAATTAAATACCAAATAAACATAGGTAGGTCATACTAATGAAGGAATTCCCCGTCTCTCCCCTCCTAGTTCTTGTCTCACATCTCAGCTAGGGATCATATCCGTAAGCTTTGATACCAACTGTGACGCCCCCAAAATAGGTATACATCACCTATTCTGAGTGGCCAAATACATGGTACAGAATACAAATACAGTCTTTAATATACAACAAGAGAACTGTGATTTTTAATACAAATAGTCTTCTAGACAATATCCACTCTCAGAATAAGTTCTCATTATATTTGTTGTCACACTATTTAACAGAATAGTGAGGACTACTAATACTATCATCTGGATCGTCACTCCATTCCTTGACTAGTCCCGGCTACGTTCTCATTTCCTGAAGAGAACAGTGAAAGAAAGGGTGAGGTCAACTAGCCTAGTAAGAAATATTATGACTAAGATAATGCAGAATAAATTATCATTAGTCTTCAACAATGTTAAACTGATAAAATATAATAGACATCAAGTTTAACTGCAGCGGAACAATCAATCCATTAAAAGAGTCAAGTAGAGAATAAAATATACTATCTTTTATGATTTAAAATGTTTTCATCAATTTTTATCGCTGAGACTCAGCTTAATAAATAATCCACATCATCAAATCATCCCTGCACTATAGGCTAAGGATATTATTTAGTATCACGACCACGAATTATACATGCACTACGGGCCAAAGATAATCGTGTTTTCATCAACGGTCCTGATCATGCCATAAAATAATTCATCTTTGTTCCCTTGGCCGAAGAGTATCCATAGCCATAATCATACAAAAAATTGTCCATCAATGCACTACGGGCCAATGAGGACTTTTTCCACATTATTTGTAACATTATGGTCATGATTATACCGAATAATCTCTGGTCATAATCATACCAAGTCCATCTATGCACTACAGGCCACATATGACTTTCAACAAAATATAAACATGAGGATGATGACAATGATATAAGAATTCAATAATACAAGTTCAATAATTAATTTATCCAGGAACTAATAACGTCCAAATTGTCAACATGATATTTCTTTGTAGAGTAAAAGTTAAGAATGCTCAGAATAATATTTCCATGAAAAGATACTAGATGAAGCACAAATATCAAGGATATTCCACTAATTTCATGGAGTATAGAAATCAAAGCTTTAACCAACTAAGTATAATAAAGAATGGAATAACAAAAGAAATCACCATGCATGCGGTACTTCGCATAGACATGTTATTCTAACAGAACACCAAACAACGGAACCAGGTCCGGTGTAAAACGCATAGACAAGATATTCCAACATAATACTAAAGAATGGAATAACAACAAAATTTCACCATGTATGCGATTAGATAGAGCGAGTTATTCCAATGTAATAATAAAGACCAAATAATGTAAGTTCTCTTCATGAATATGAAAAAAAACCCCCCACCTTATAAAAAGAAGAGTACTTGACGGTAGAAGAGGATATATACTTGAAGAAACTTGCACTACGCTTCAAAACTTTCTTAAACACTAAAGAAATACGCCAAGATAGAAGAATAATTCTCTTTCGCTTTCTCTTTTAGAGTTTCAAAGAATTCGTAAGAAATAATGAAGGAATGAGCTTCATTTATAGAAGAATGGATCTAATAATAACCAATCCATGAACTATTCCGGATCGATTTACTTTAAACTAGACGGGCAGATTGGTTTACAATAAAATATAATATATTCTATTTATAATCTAATAAAACGAATAACTTTTAAAAAGATTTTACTATACAAACACTATGCATGCACTATATAAACACTATGCATAATAAAATATAATATATTCTAATTATTGTCTAATAAAACGAATAACTTTATAAAAGTATTCTGTTTTATATAAAAAGATTTTACTATTAGCCTAATAAAACGAATAACTTTATAAAAGTATTCAGTTTTATATAAAAAGCTTTTCTGTTTTATTACATTAATAATACTAATAAAACAAAACATCATCATCATTATCATAATTCACACTATTAATCGACTAGGTCGTTTCCAGGAAAGAGGGGGCTTTCCAATAAGGATTTCTCCCTATTGACGTGCAATTAGGTGACCAAACCTCTCCTTGGCAAAACTTTTAGACATCGTTAATAATGTAAATAATAATATTAACAACTTTGTTATCTCAACTATTGATTTAATAATATATAAAATATTGACAATAATTGAATAAAAAAACGTGAGATACTATGCAATAATTACTAAAGTAATAATTGAACAAAACTGAGTGACTTCTTACGTAAGCATCAATAATCAATACCGTGTCTTACTTATGCAACCACGCCAGATTCTGTACATTTCTTAACACCGGGTGTTTCAATAGCTTAACAGAAAACTTCCGCCGTTATTTTCATAAAATATTTTTGTCGCTTTCTCAATTCGACAATAATTCAGTTATGGGGTCCACTTAATGATTGTCTTGCCGTCGTCATTTAATATTTCCTGTTAAAACGAATATTCTCCGACCAATCGAATATTATAAACAACTTGCGTACTTTGTAAAATTTCTAAATATTACTCACAACTATAATATTATATCAAATTTATTCAAAAATAATAATTATAAAAAATTTATCTTTATTCATAAAAATTGGGCTCTTACGACCAGTTCCACCATCAACCTTCAACAGGAGTTAGAAGCAACATGCACCACATAGATTAAAAATGTAAGTTTCTTAGGTTCTCTCTTAATTTATCTTCTTATCCCTTTCTCCTTAAACTCTTGGAATGAATTATATTCTAAAATTGAATTATAATAAAATAGGTTTTAAAAACAAAACTAAATTTATATGAAATTAATATTTTCGTAAATAAAAATATTATGAGAGAATTTTACGAAATTAATATTTTCACTTATAAAAATATCAATTCCCAATTTATACCTTTCATTTACTAACTTCGTTTTCAAAACATTTCCATATAGTAGTTACAACTTGTCATTAAAAAAATATTTAATATACACAAACACAGTCAAATAGGGCACAAATGCTATTAGAGTACTAATTCAATGTACAAAAAAGTGTTCGAAAGGATCCCCTTATAACACAAAATTGAGAAAAACATATTACTGATATATAATATGATTGTTAGCCTTAATGGTAAAGCTTATTTCTCTGGTTTTCTTGCTAATAAACTTTTTTATTGATATTACACTAATATAATAATAGCCTTTAAAAAAGAAGTTAATTTATTTATTTATTTAATGGGTTAAGTAGACTTTTCTTTAGTAGGAATTGTCCTAACCCTTTTAAGAGCGAAAATGGATTTTTTATGGAGAGTGGTTAGGATGAAGTTAATTTTAATCAATTAATTAATATAACATCAACATGCAGACAGAAGATAATATTTTTATGTGTGTTAACACTGTATTAATTATTAATCAACTTATTACGAAATTAAACTTCATAATAATCGGATCCCTTCTCATGCATATTTAAATTCAACTTTTTGATGACCAAAATTCAGAAAAAGAATGATTATTATATTAATTAATTAATTAATCTATCATAAAATTAAACTTCATAATAATAACCGAATCCATTCTCATGCATATTTTAAATTCAACTTTTTGACCAAAAGCTCATGGGCACTTATAGAAAAAAGAATGATGATTAAAGAGAAACCCTGATCCTCCGGTGGGAGGACAAATATGCAGGTAGGTTGTATAATTTCTATGCTTTATATATATATAAGATCCGGTCCTTGTAAGGGAATCTTTATTTTATTAAAATATAAATTTTTTTTTTTGGTTTTTTTAATTTTTTTTTAAAACAACTAAAAAAAAAGTTTAATATTTTATAGAACTGAAATTTTTTCATAATACCGTATTTTGGATGTGATTTGGATCGATAATAACAAGCAGTGCATGCCGTGCATGCAGATCGTATATATATTTTTGGTATAGGTATCCAAATCACGCCCAAAACATTGTATTATGAAAAAATTCCAGTTCTATAAAATATTAAAAAAAAAATTTAGTTGTTGTAAAAAAAAAAGTAAAAAAAAAAAAATTACATTTTAACAAAGGGAGCTATCATCCCTTATCCAACTCATCCAAGCTTACCCCCTCTTTAGCGACGGACTCGACGACAGTTCGGTCATACAACCGTCGTCTATACTTTTAGCGACGGACAACATATAACGTCGTTAAAAGTATAGACGACGGCTATTGGTCAAAGGAGGCCCAAGGTCCCGAAGAGCCTTGAGTTCTCCTCCTCGAGTGACTCCCATTAACACCGTTTCCCCCAATCCAAACCCTGATCAATAGGGTTCGAGTTCAAATCCCCAGTCCACAGCAACCATGAGGAAGAATCCGCCCTCGATACCTCTCTCTCGCCACCCAATCGACTTCTTTAAGGATGGGAAATGCGGTTTCACGCCAATACCCCTCACTCTATTTAAGTCGAGATACGTATCCTTCTGACTCGCCATCGATTCCTAGGATATGTACGCAACAAGGGCTCTCGCTCCAGAAGAACGCATGTACCATCGACCGGATGGTTGGGTCGCCATGCCGCCACTTTTCTCGAAAAGGGATTCGCTTTACCCTCCATACCTTCGTCGTTACCTCCTAGGGTTTATAGAGTTGGATTTTTCCAGTTGGTTTCTAATTCCTATATCCACATTCGGCATTCATTGCCTTACATCACGAACTAGGATTCCTCCTCTCATGACGATCTTCTTCACCCTCTTCTCAAATTAAATCCCGAGAACGAGGTTTCAAAATGTTGAGCAAACAGTCTCCTTGACCCAATGCCAGATTTGAGAAGAGACCCTTGATGGATACTCCTTCAAGCAACAAGGGTTGGCACGAAAAATGGTTTTTTGTTGCAGGACCCGAAATCTCTTCTCTTCCTGATTGGACTATCTCTGATCGGATTTCTGCTGACTTTGGAGATATCCCCGAAGAGCGTGTGAAGGAAATGGCAGATTTTTTGAAGAAGATTCCTCCGAAGGAATGGAGTTTTGCACTTCTGACTAAGCAAACCTGGTTATATGACCATAAACGTAAGTTTCGAACAACTTTGTAACACAGTTTTTTGAGATATTTAAGTGACATGGGTTCTGATACATGGTTATTTGCAGTGTCTTTGATCAAACCAACTTCTTCGGAAGTAAAAGAGTTGGAAGACTTTTTGGCAGGGGAGATTATGGATGCAAGTGAAGAGCCTTCGACTGAAGAATCTCCTAGAGTTGATCCCCCCGTCACCGATCCACCCACTGTTTCTCCTCAGAATGACGAACCCCAAACTGATGAACCCATCGTTCCTGAAGAATCTCTCAGACCTCGTCGAAGGAAAAGAGCCGCCAAGAAATCCAAATCCACCCAGCCGGAAATAAATCCTGAAAGCGATCCGGAAACAATTCCAGAAGCAATTCCACAAGCAAACCCTTCATCTAACCCTAATTCTGTACCTTCTGAATCGGTTCCGATTAAGAGAAGCTTGCTTAACATACCTCTACACGATCGGACGAAGGTCCTCCGTGCTAAAAAACTGAGGACAAAGATTACTCCATTGACTGCCGAGGAGCTCCGAGTTCCATCGTCTTTGACTGACATTCCCCCAATAGTCCCAACGGGAATTCAAGTGCCTGATGATGAACTGGTCGAATCTATCCCCGTCTTATCTCGAAAAAGGAAACAACCATCAGATAGCCATCCAGGTTCATCCTCTGCTCCCTCACCAGCCCACGAGCCTAATCCTGTTCGATCTCCCTCTCCGAAAAATATATATGTGGATCCCTCGCCAGTTCGCAATCAGTCCATGCCCTCTCCTCTAAGACAGTCAACCTCTGAATTCCAGCATGATGCTATGGCCTCTCCAACCATGTGACCTCGATTTAATGCCAACTTTCCTTTTCAACTGTTTGACGCTTTCGTCCGTGAGACCGATGACCATCGATTTGGGAACAGTTTGAACGGGGATTTGCTTAACGAAGGCATGAGCTATCTGGCGAAGGAAAATGGTTCTCTCTTTAATTTCTGTATTTATCTTCATACTTATACTGATTTACCGATCGAATGATCTTTGGTCATGCCTTGAAGCGAATCGTCGTGTTTGGACGTCTGCGTCCCAAAGTCTATCGGGTTTAAAGCGGAAGATGAAATAATGAAAAGGAGAATCGCGATCCTCAAGTCCGCTTCCTGCTCGGGAAAAGGACTCAACGCGTGAGCGTTTCTTCACACAAATGAAGGTCTTCGAAAAGAGTTGGCCCAAGCCAAAGGAGATGTGAAGACATCCAATGAAGAACTGAAGTCAACTAAAGCATAATATGAGGAGATCGTCAAGATGAACGTTGATTTGGTTCAGAGGAGCGAAATAAGGATGGAGAAGATCAAAGAGTTAAAGGCTGATGCTAAGATCTTGACTAAAACAATCCAAAAGCTAGAGCTAGCAGAAACTCGTCATCTGAATAAACGTCAGAAGCTTGAAGAAGAAATCCGAGAACTCAAGGCTCTTCGGGACCTTGGGCCTCCTTTGACCGATGATCTTCGGAAGCAGATCTGTGAAGAGTATCGGACATCGGATGAGATTAACGGAGAGATCATAAAGATATATTCTGAAAGCTATGAGCTCTGCCGGAGTCGTGGCAAGGAGAAATTGATTACAGCCAACGTGGACCCAACTTTGCTCGACTCTTCAGATGGCGAGGATGATGCATGAATCGAATACTCTTGTCTTTCCTGGATTTTATTTAAGAGTATTTATGAAAATTACTGTCATTTTACTTTCTTTAATTCATAGGATTTGTGTAAAAATTTTCTAGTTTTGTAATCAAATTAAATATTAATGAAAGGTGGTCTCATCCCTTATGACTTCGGTGCATTTACTTTCTGCCAATACTTCAATATTAATTCAACTGGAAAAATGTACAAACTCTTTCATGGACTCAACTCGAACTGTTAATTAACAACTAAGCATGTCATATAACAGATAAGATGAAGTTAAAGAATGAGGCATTCCGAACTCGACACTTAGAAAAAATTTAGGTAATAAAGTAAAGGGATACTTATTAGTTACCGAAGTGTGAGACATATCTGCTTCATTGGGAATTTTTTTAACCCCAAAAGGCCTAACAGAGCCAAAAGATGACATTTGCTTACCACGAAGGGCCTGACGAAGTCTAAAGAACGACAGTTGTCTACCCCGAAGGGCCTGACAAGGTCTGAAGGACAACGCTTGCCTACCACGAAGGGCCTGACAAGGTCTGAATGACAACGCTTGCCTACCACGAAGGGCCTGACAAGGTCTAAATGTCGACGATTGCCTACCACGCAGGGCCTGACAACGTCTTAAGGATGACACTTGCCTACCACGAAGGGCCTGACAAGGTCTAAATGTCGACAATTGCCTACCACGCAGGGCCTGACAACGTCTTAAGGATGACACTTGCCTACCACGAAGGGCCTGACAAGGTCTAAATGTCGACAATTGCCTACCACGCAGGGCCTGACAACGTCTTGAGGATGACACTTGCCTACCACGAAGGGTCCGACAAGGTCTAAATGTCAACAATTGCCTACCACGTAGGGCCTGACAACGTCTTAAGGATGACACTTGCCTGCCATGAAGGACCTGACAAGGTCTAAATGTCAACAATTGCCTACCACGCAGGGCCTGACAACGTCTTGAGGATGGAGTTTGCCTACCACGAAGGGCTTGACAAACCCATAAGGTTCACCTGTCATTAAGGCTGCCATCGAATGGTCAGCAAGTCCACCCGAACCTCCTTATACCACCGAACTAAACAGGGACGAAGACAAGATTCGTTTGAGAAAAAAGGGACTTTTATTGATGATGACGTGAATATTTACAAACTTCCGAGGTACTGATATTATATTTACTGAAAGTATTTCCTAAGCCTGCAGGTGTGCCAAGTATTTTTAATTGCTGACCAGTCCAATGCCTTCAGCCGATAAGTCCCCGGCTTCGGCACTTCAGTGACTTCATACGGTCTTTCCCAGTTCGGCATCATCTTTCCCAAATCCTGAGGTGTAGATGCTTCGACTTCCTTGAGAACAAAATCTCCCACTTCAAATCTGCGAAGCTTTACTCCCTTGTTATAATGCTTAGCCACTCTTCGCTGATAGGCTACCAATTTGATTAAGGCTGTTTCTCTGACTTCTTCAAGCAAATCAAGATTGGCCTTCAGCCCTTCTTCATTGTAGATCTCTTTGATCGACTAACTCGAAGACTTGGAGATCCAATTTCAACCGGGACTAAGGCATCGCATTACCATAGGCCACCCGAAGGTGAATCCCCGTTGTAGTCCTCGAGTAGTTCGATAAGCCCATAACACGCTAAGTAGCTCTTTCCGCCATCTCGCCTCTAGCTTCATCAATCAAGCTTTTGATCCCATTCAAGTGAGCCGCTCGTTGGTCACTTCAACTTGTCCGTTTGATCGAGGATGAGCTATCAAGTCTTTCTCATCTTTGGATCCCCAGCTTCTTTCAAAAATGTTTCAAATTTCAATCCCACAAACCGACGTCCATTGTCCGATATTACCACCTTAGGAATTCAAACGAAATACTACATCGATTCTTTCAAAATTTCAAGCATTCCTGTTCTGTTATTAACCTAAGTGGCTTTGCTTCTACCCATTTGGTCATATAGTCGATGGCAACTATAACAAAACTGGCTTGACCTTTTGCTTTTGGTAGCGGACCCAGTATATCAACCCCCCAGACAGCGAAGGGTATAGGAGATAAGATCGAGTATAGCTCTTCTGGTGGCTGATGTGATATTGGACTGTTGAGTTGACACTTCTCGCACTTCTTGACGTATTCAGACGCTTCCTTGAAGATGGTAGGCCAGTAATACCCCTGATGAAGTACTTTGTAGACTAATAACTTAGCAGCCATATGGTCGCCACAGATGCCCTCATGTACCTCTCGTAGAGCATATTCAGCTTCAGATGGAGTCAAATATTTTAGTAGTGGAGATGAGAAAGCCCTTCGGAACAGATCCCCATCAATTAGAACAAAATTAGCACTCTTGGATTTGATTTTTTTGGCTAGCATCCGATCCGAAGGTAAGACGCCATCTTCCAGATACTCCACATATGGAGTTAACCAGCAGTTGTTTCGGTCAACGCACATCACCGATTCATGATGAACACTAGGATGTTGCAAAATTTCTAAGTAAACCGGCCCATCAAAGACGTTAACATCCGTAGTGGCTAATTTGGAGAGTGCATCAGCAATGGAATTGTTATTATGCTCGACCCCCTGAAACTCGTAGAATTAGAAATATCAAGTCGTTCTTTCAATTTCGCCAAATATCTCGATCATTCTTGGGTCTCGAGCTTCATTCTTCTGTAGAGAATTGCTTAACGACTAACTGTGAATCATCAAGATGACTATTCTCTCGCACTTCAAGACTCTTTTCGCTAACGTAACTCTCGCGAGTACCACCTCATACTCACCTTCGTTATTCGTCGCTTTGAATCAAATCGATGGCTCATTGCACCTTGAATCCTCCCACTCGCTCGTAATAATCCTCGCTCCACTGACGTCCGTAGTAGAAGACCCATCTGCATACAACGTCCACAAACTCGCTCATTGAAGAATCGCAATCGCTTCTGTCGGATCCTTCACCGCCACAATTTCATCAGCTTCAGAAAACGAGCATTCAACTACAAAATCAGCCAAGGCATGCCCCTTGATGGCGGTTCGAGGATGATATTCAATAAAAAATTGGGACAACTCCATAGTCCATACAGCTAATCTTCCCGAGACCTCAGGTTTGCCCATAATCTTCTTCAAAGGCTGATCTGTGTATACTATTAACAACCTACCCTGGAAGTATTGCCTAAGCTTTCGACTAGCAGTTATTAAAGCAAAAGCAAACTTTTCAATGTTTGGGTACCTTGTTTCTGCATCCCGTAGGACATAGCTTACATAATAAACCGGGTGCTGCTTACCCCCAACTTCACGCACCAAAACTGCTCCTACTGCCAACGAACTAGCTGCTAAGTACAAATATAGAGGCTTAGCAGGAACGGGCTTCACCAACAAAGGCGCCGAAGATAAGTAGTACTTGATGCTCTGAAAGGCGTCCTCACACTCCAAAGTCCATTGGAACGTTTTTGCATTCTTCGGCCCTTTCAACGTATCAAAAAATGGCAAACATCTTTCTGCCGACTTGGACATGAACCTCCTTAAAGCTGCAATCCTTTCAGTCAGACGTTGAATATCTTTAAATGACTGAGGAGTCTTCATGCTCAGGATCGCTTGAATCTTCTCTGGATTGGCTTCAATTCCTCTTTGACTGACAAGATAACCCAAAAACTTGCTAGCCCCTAGACCGAAGGTGCACTTAGTGGGATTTAGTCTCAAGTTGTGATGACGAATTGTCTGAAAGCATTCTTCTAAATCATCCAAATGTTTATGTACCAGCATGCTTTTAACAATCATGTCATCCACGTACACCTCCATATTCTTACCCAACTGGTATCTGAAGATGTAGTTCATCATCCTCTGGTATATGGCCCCAACATTGATGAGGCCGAAGGTCATTTTCTTGTAGGCATATACCGAACGATGCGTAATGAACGCCGTCTTCGGTATATCCTCTTTACTCATGGAAATCTGATGGTACCCAGAGAATGCGTCCATGAAACTTAACAAAGTATACCCGAAGTGGCATCGATGAGTTGGTCGATGTGAAAATGGTAGAAATCCTTTGACAAGCTTTATTTAGATCGGTATAGTCGATGCAGACTCGCTATTTACCGTTCTGTTTCTGGACCAGCACCACATTTGCCATCCACTGCAGGTAGTCGATTTCAAAAATGAAGTCAGCTGCCAACAGTTTTGCAATCTCTTCATCGATGATCTGCTGACGTTCAGTGCAAAGATCCTCCTCTACGTCGAATGGTTTCTTTGACGGGTCCACTTCAACCGATGCTCAAAGAATATCCCCGCTACTTCTCGGCATATCCCGAGGTTCTCATGAGAAGATATCAACATAGCATCGCAGAGCTCCATGAGGTTCGGTCCGGAGAGGTTCCGCGAGACCAAACCTATTTTCACCGCCTCTGTTCACCTTGCCCGGATGAGCTCTATGTCCTCTGCTTTTCAAATTGTCATGACCAATGGTTCGGAACTACTCTCGGTGAAGGGTTCGATCTCTATCGCCATGGTCTGCTTTTGCTTCGATACCCCCACTCCCGAAGTGATCACAGTATTTCTATAACACCTTCTAACCAAATCCAAATCTCCTTTCACCTCACCAACCCCGTGAGCCGTAAGAAATTTGATTTTGAAATGAGGTATTGAGGTCACAGCTTGTAAAGCAATTAAAGTAGGCCTCCCCAAAATAGCATTATAAGCAGAATCTACATGCACAACATAAAATTTACAAATAATTTCTACCTGTTGAGGGGCCGTTCCGAAGATGATCGATAGTTCAATGGTTCCGGCCACCTTGACCGGATCATTACTAAAACCGTACAAAGGAGCCTCCTGCCCTATCTCCATCTTCCGCCCGTCTAGATGCATCCTCTGATAAGCGTGGGCATACAGAATATCTACAGAAGACCCATTATCTACCATCATTCGCTTCATATCCACCGAACCCACTTGCGCAGTCAGCACCAATGATCCCTCATGCGGTTCGATGGTTTCCGAAGGGTAATCCTCATCAGTAAAGGAGACTACCGTATTCGGATAAGGTCTATCAGTCTTCGGGAGGGTACCCGCCACTGACATGACCGAATCCAAGTGACTTCGGTGCTTTTTTCCAACAAGTTTGCGTAAGTACCCCAAAGATGACATCTATCACATGCCTTGCAGTCGTCCCCTGAGCCGCAACGCTTTGAATCGGGTTGTTGCCGCTGTAACAGTCCTCTATCCTCATTGTAGATTCGTTCTGGCAGCCACATACTGAACTAAAGCCCCCCTTTGTACCTTTCTTTCAATGAAATCTTTCAAACTAGCATAGTCGTTCGTATCGTGACCTGAGGCTTGATAGTAATCACAATACTTACGAGGATTCCCTTTTCCGGGCTTAATGTTATCTCGAGGTGGCTCGAAGATAGGTTGATCTTTAATCTGATCCAAGATAACAGCCCTATCGGTGTTAAATGTTGTGTACGTCCAATTTACTCTCTGGGCTGGAGCGGACGAACGTCCTCCACCATGTCTCCAATTGTTGTATCTCTTCGACCCGCCTTCATAGCGGTCTTTATTCCCTTCATTCTTCTTCTGGTCCCCATCGGTTTTGTCCCGATCTGTCTCCTTAAGCCGGTCTGAAGAAGGACGTTTGAGGCTATTCATGGCTTCCTCCACCACGATATAGCCTTCAGCCTTGTCGAAGGTTTCAGCGAGACTCTTCGGGTGGTGAAACATTAATTTCTTCACCAACTTTTCTGATTTGACCAAATCTAACCCATTCTCAACTCATCCCACATGTAGAGATCATTCAGATCATCACTTGGCCGATTCTTCACTGAAACCGCTTCACATATTGGCCCAATGACTCATTCGAATCTCGTTGAACTTGAGCCAACGAACCAGTTGGTTTTCCCTTCTTTTGTTGCTCCGGCGAGCATGAAATTTCTTGCACGCATATATGTTCCGCTTTAAGACGAAATTGAATCCGAGGGCAAAGTTCCCATCCACTGCCGGGCATCCTTTCTGAGCGTCGTGACAAAAGTATGACACTTAGCCGTATCGCTAAAGTCATAATAATCCATCAGTCGGTCGAACGCCTTACTGTGGTCATAGGGATCCCCTGATTCATCATAACTTTCAATGTGGGGCAACTTCTTGGTGGTGTCAGCCTTCTCTTTTAGAATCTCCACGGAAAAAGGGGATGCCTTCTTTCCCGAGGTATCTTTTGTTTTCTGCACTTCGGCAAGCTGCTTCAGAAGTTCCTTTAATTCTTTTACCAGATACTCCACACCTTCTGGTTGAGATGATGCTTCTTTTTCCGGTGACTCCTTCCTCTTCTGAGTGGACCGGTTTCTTACAATAGAATCTCCAACTTTAGAGTGACTTTTCCGATGACGAAGTCCCACGGGGTGGTGTACCCTCAGTAGACTCTCGGGAGTATGACCTCTAGATATACTTCGTCTCTGAACTCGGGCGCTATGGTGAGAATGTGCAACAACAAGTGCCTTCTTTGTATGCTCAGGAGTGTGATCTCTGGATCGACTTCTTCGTTCGCTTCGACCCTGTCCCTTAGAATCGACAGGGTGATATGCCCTCTTCGATCTTTGAGGAGTAGGGCTTCAGGATATTTTTCTTTCTCGGGTTTGGCCCCGAGACTCTCGGCCCTGAATGAAAGAGAGTTCCTTCCCACTCCGATGCCCTCGCTTTGGATCAACATAATCGAACTCTTCGTCCCTCAACTCTGCCATTCGAGCCATCTGTTCAGCTATATCCTGTCGCTGCTTCATAAGTTCTTCCATAGCTCTATCCGCTTCATCTGCCATCTTAGCCAATTGGGAGGCCTTTGCGTCTTGGTCATCTCGGCATCGAGTTCTAGGCGAGGTGCCTTTTACTCGTTTTCGACCATGGCCAGACCCCTTCTCTGTCGTAAAAACTAGCTTACGCTTAGCTTTGCCCACCGCCTTCGGCCGAGAATCTTCAGGTGAATGTTTGGACACTGTGCTGGCGTGAACACTTATTGTAGGTCCCAAACGATCTTTGGCAGACACTTGTGGATTCACGATTCACCGACCATCCACGCCCCCGAATGTAGGTGTTGTTCTCTTCACCACCATGAATATCGATGTAGAACAAACACAGTTTGTGATTGAAAAATACTCAGGACACTAGAACTCAGCCCTCCTTCTAGCGCCAATGTTAACGCCAAGATCTTCTCCAACGTCCCAATCACGTAAAGATACCACGATCCCCACGATAAACACGATAAACACCGCAAGCTTGATTACCGGACCGCCGAGGATAGCTTTCGAAGCGTGAGAGTCGATATCGTGTTCACAAGGTTAACAATGGAGGATGCAATGTCTAGTGTATTGAGAGTGATAATAATTCTCAGTTGTGTGTATGTATGTATGTGAACGTACCTATTTGTGAAGACTTGGTCGATAGATTGTACTCTCTTTGCCTAGTTTACTGGTACCACACTACCTCCGACACGGTTCCACGATCTCGATGGGTTCTGCTGATTGCATGCGCATCATCCACTACTTTTGGTATCTTGTTTATCTGCACCGATTTATAATTCCATCCACATTAATGTATGGCAGGTGTCTTAGTCAACTGTCATGCTTTTTCATCATTACAAGTCAAAGTAATATATATTAAAAGATCCAATGAGTTAGTCCAATGAACCGACCCGGTTTCATAGGATAAAATAGAAGTAATATGGTGACTAGGCCCAGTGGCTTTCAAGGTTCAATAATGAAGGCCCAATAGATTAATTAAATAAATAAGTCCAATTTGCTCGGTCTAAAAAGAGGAAATATTATGACCTAAGAGAGAGAGAGAGACATCTTCTTTGGATCCTGAACTTTGAGATTTTTAATTCTTTATGAGAAATAAAAAAAAAAACAAAACTTTATTTTTAAAATGGCGAGTAAAAAATTAGGGAGGGTGTATAGGATAACAAATTAATATGAGCCAACATAAATGATACTCCTAAAAAAGGATTGATAAAAAGGCAGTAGTAATTTTTTCAATCTTATTTCATAGTTTTACATTAGTCACAATTTAAGTTGTTCATGAAAAAATTTGTTAATATATAAATTATTTTCTTAAAATTTTAATAAAATTATGTTGTATTGTTAAAATTTTATGATGAATTAGAATTATATTGTGCACCAAATTGAATATAATTATACAAAATAGTAATATATATTTTATTCATTTTAAAATTAAAAATATAATTTGAGTACTTTTGAAGTTAAATTACGATACGTTAAATTTTAAAATTAATATCATTTATAGTAGTAATAATTTAAAATAAAATAAATTTATAATTAATAATTTTTGTCATATACTACAAAGTAGGGAGTATCATTTTTCAAGTCTTGCTACACAAACAGGATTACTAGACAGAAAAATTAGATCGGTGCAGTTTTTTTTTTTTTTTTTTTTGTAACTCAAAAAATATATAGTATTTATTTCAACAGGAATTTTTATAAAATATAATGTTTTAGGTGTAGACTATATAACCCTGTTTTTGTATATGTATCTGTTGGGTCATGATATTTCTTCTATCTGGGCCAGGTAGATTGGGCTCATTTATTAATTTAATCCATTGGGCTTTTATAATTAAGCCATGAGGTTCATTGGGCCCAGTCATTGTGTTAGCTTTATTTAATCCTATAGGACCTGTTTGCTTCATTGGATTAACCCATCGGGTCACTTAATATCTATTACTTTGACTTGAATGATGATATAGTATGTACGATTGACCAAGATATCTCGCCATGCATTAATGTGGATGAGATTATAGTACGGGTGATGGTGTGAATAAAGGGCCAAAAGCGTGGATAAGTTCCATGCGATTAGTAAAACCATCGATCGAGGGGATATGTCAGATGGTAGTGGGTGGCACAGTAATCCAGGCAAAGATATTATTTCTTGACGAGTAAGTCTTCACAAGGAGGTACATTTCTTGATATATATACATTCACACAACTGATAATAAATAATCTCTCTCATTACACTAGATTTTATTATCCTCTTGAGTTAACTTTGTGAATGTATATACTTACTCACTCACCGAAAGCTATCCCCTGCCGGTCCTACCACAAGCTTGTGGTGTTTGTCGTTTTATCGTGTAGATCGGGGCGCCTTTCGTGATTGGGGCGTGGAGAAAGATCCCGGCGTTAACATCGACGCTAGAGGAGGGTCGTTTCTAGTGTTCTTGAAGTTTTCAATAACAAATTGTAGAATTGCTTTCTACGCCTAATCCATGGTGAAGAAGAGTAAACAGCTTACCTCTAAAGGATACCGATGGCTATGACTTCGCTACACACAATGAGTATCTGCTGAAGGCTTGATTGGGTCCTTCAAAGAATGCTTTCGCCGGCATCGCTTCAAGCGAGTTTCGAGGGTTCTCGTTCGAGATCCCGGGATGATCTTGAAAGAAGATTGATTTTCTTTGCCTTAGAATACCACGACCATGGCCTGAAAAGGTAGAAGGCATCTGCTGTAATCCTATACCGAAGTGGTTGGGGACCGACGAATCGATCAAGTTAGAAAAGAAGTCTATACTTTAAAGACATGTCTCGAGGCCTTCCTGGGGATCGAAGCGAACCAATGACCATTTTCCTGATTGATTGACCGAGAAGGGTATTCCGCCTTTATTAGTCTTCGGGATTATGGTCGAGCGAGTAGATGAAGACCCAATGTACCATTTTCCCGATTGATTGACCGAGAAGGGTATTCATCCTATCGGTCTTCTGGATTATGGTCGGTAGAGTAGATGAAGACCCAATGTACCATTTTCCCGATTGATTGACCGAGAAGGGTATTCTCGCCTATTGGTCTTGGGATTATGGTCGAAGCGAGTAGATGAAGACCCAATGACCATTTTTCCGATTGATTGATCGAGAAGGGTATTACGCCTATCGGTCTTGGGATTATGGTCGGCGGCGAGTAGATGAAGACCCAACAACCATTTTCCCCGATTGATTGATCGAGAAGGGTATTCTGCCCTATTGGTCTTCGGGATTATGGTCGAAGCAGAGTAGATGAAGACCCAACAGCCATTTTCCTGATTGATTGACTGAGAAGGGTATTCCGCCCTATTGGTCTTCGGGATTATGGTCGCAGCAGACGAAGGCTCACCACAGTGACAGAAAGTTTCACCGAAGTAGATCCAGAAATCACACTCCCGAGAGTCCATTAAGGGCACACCGCTCTGTGGGCACTTGTCTTTGGGGAAATCCATCTAAGGTTGCAGCTCCAGATGGAAAGCGGCTGAGGAGTCCGACAAAGCCGTTGCGCTTCTTCAAAGAGTAGCGAGTTCGTGGATATTGCATGCGAGATGGATATTCTATTTTCTGGACATCGAGATAGCGAAGTTATCAAGAGTCGATCACAATAACAATTCCACCGCGGCATTATCGGTTTCGCCACTATAGATGCTTATAACTTTGACGACGATGGCGTCATTTCTTCTGAATCGAGATCTTTGTGAAAGAAGACCAAGTACAAGAGTGTCCATTTTGTTCTCATTGATGAGAATCTTTATCGAAGGACCTTTTTCGTCATCATTACTTAAACATTTGGTTCCATCCGAAGCAGGGTGTGTTCTTCGGGAAGTTCACAAAGATATTCGTGATAATTATTTAGCCCGAAGTTGTTGACCTACAAAGCACTTCGGTAGCGATATTCTTGAAAGAACTGGGGATTCAGCACAGAAAGATTTTGGGTATTCTACTTTGGACCCATCTCCCACTATTGAGGAATTTCGGGCGCCGTCCGAAGCTGCAAATGTTGTTTGGAGGGTTCATGTGGATATTTGTCAGCCAAATGGTTCGATCCCACATCAGCCACCAAAAGGCTATATTTCGATTTTATCTCCTATACCTCTTCTTTATCTGGGGTAGTCGATCGGGTCCATTGTCTAGGGATCAGTTAACAAACGCCACCATGGGATCGAAGTTTAAAACATTCATAAGGAACTTCCGTAGCTCATCCATATTCTCGACAGCACAACAAATGCCACCTCTGAGTTGGGAGGATCGGGAGGACTCGTGACCATTCGATGGTAGCCTCTTGGCAGTGGTCACTTTGGCATTGTCGTTCTTTGGGGTAGACAATTATCGCCACTATTTGGCATTGTCAGAATTCCCTTCGGGGGTAGGCAATTATCGCCACTATTTGGCATTGTCGGGGCCTTGGGGTAGGCAATTCGCCACTCACTAGACCTTGTCGGGCCCTTCGTGGTAGGCAAGTGTCATCTTCAAGACGTTGTCGCCCTTCGTGGTAAGCAATGGTCGACACTTAAACTTCGTCCAGCCCTTCGTGGTAGGCGAATGTTATCTTTCGGTGTTGTTAGGCCTTTTGGGGTAAACAAA
Source organism: Panax ginseng (assembly GCA_020205605.1). Taxonomy (NCBI): domain Eukaryota; kingdom Viridiplantae; phylum Streptophyta; class Magnoliopsida; order Apiales; family Araliaceae; genus Panax; species Panax ginseng. The sequence continues at coordinate 150,568,325 of CM035133.1, forward strand.
CTCACAATAAAGCAGATCTGTCTCATACTTGGGTAACTGAATGAGTATCTCTTTACTTTATTACCTGAATTTTCCTAAGTGTTGAGTTCGAAAAGCCTCGTTCTTTAATTTCACTTTATCTGTTATATGACATGCTTAATTGTTAATTAACAATTTGAGTTAAATCCTTGAAGGGTTTTTGTACATTTGTCCCTATAAATTCATATTGAGTATTGGCGTGAAGTAAAAATACATTTGAAGTCATAAGGGAAGATCACTTTTCATTAATACTTAATTTATTTACAAAAAGGAAAATAATGTAAAATTTTTACAAGTATTTTTTAAATAAAATCGAAGAGAAACAAAAGTCATTGCCTCGAATGAAGACCCTCATCATCCAAAGAAATCGAGCAAGTATGGATCTAAGTTGGCTTTGATCGACTTTTCCTTGCTACGACTTGGCAGAGCTCGTAGCTTTCCAGTATGAATCCTCATTATTTCTCCATTAATTTCATCCGAGTTTAAGATTTTCTTCACATATCTCTTTGCGAAGAGCATCAGTCAAAGGAGGCCCAAGGTCCCGAAGAGCCTTGAGTTCTCGGATTTCTTGTTCGAGTTGCTGCCGTATATTCATCTGACGGGTTTCTTCCCGCTCCAGCTTATGGATCGTCTTGGTCAAGATCTTAGCGTTAGCTTTCAGCTCCTTGATCTTGTTCATCCTTAGTTCACTCCTTTGAACCAAGTCAACGTTCATATTAACGATTTCAGCATGTTGTGCTTTAGTTGACTTCAGTTCTTCCTTGAAGGCTTTCACATCTTCCTTGGCTTGAGCCAACTCTTTCTGAAGTCCTTCATAGGTATGAAGGATGCCTTCACGTTGGGTCCTTTCCTGAGCCAAGGCAGACTTCAGGATGGAGTTCTCCTTCCTCAGCGCCTCCTCTTCGGATTCAGCCTCGAGAGATCTTGGACGCAGACGCCCGAATACAGCATTTTCCTATACGTGTTCAGTTTTATTTGATTAGTTTTCAGATATATGAGTACGAAGATAAGTATTGAAAGCAAAGGGAGGGGAGATCCATTTACCTTCGCCAAGTAGCTCATGCCTTCATGCAAGAAGTCCCTATTCGATTTGTTCTCGAATCGGTGGTCATCGGTCTCATGAACGGCGAAGGCCTCGAATAGTGAAAAGGGAAAGTTGGCGTTGAATCGGGGCCACATAGTTGGCGAGCCCATGACATCCTCATTTGAAATTTGTGATCGTGTGTCTTGGAGGAAAAGCACAGTTATTATCATGAAGCCGTGAGGATCCGCGTGTCTTCGCCTTTGGGGAAGGAGATCGAACAGGTATAGGTTCAGAAGTTGAAGAAGGGGCAGAGGTTGAACCTGGCTGGTTGTCCGAAGGTTGTTTTCTTTTTCGGAGACGATGAGGGCTCTGGCTTGACCAAATTTCGAAAGATCAGTGTTTGGGTTTCGATTGGGGGATCAATTGTTGAAGTTGGAGGGACGCAGAGTTCTTCGGTGGTGAGGGGAATTATTTTTGATCTTAATTTTTTGGCACGAAGGACTTTCCCGATCGTGTGGAGGTATGTCAAGTAGACTCCTCTTTATTGAGGCTGGTTCAGAAGGTGTGGTAACAGGGTCAGTTGGAAGAGTTGATTGTGGGTTTGCTTCGGGAAGAACCTCCTCGTCAGCTTTCGGATCTATCTCGCGAGGGTAGTTCTGCCTTTTAGCGAATTCTTCTTCCTTCTATGAGGTCGGAGGACATCTTGAGAATGAAAGGCTCGTTGGCCAGTTCATCATTCCGAAGGGGTAGAGTCTTTGGCCGGAGGTATGGGGGTCGGTTCGGGAAGGCTCTTCATTAGCCTCCGAAGTCCTTCCCGCCAGAAAATCTCCCAAATCTTTCACTTCTAGGGAAGTTGGTTTGATCAGGGACACTGCAAATAATCACATATTAAAATCCTTGCCATATAAATACCTCAAAAATTATATTGCAGAGTTATTCAAAACTTACATTTATGATCATACAGCCAGGCTTGTTTGGTCAGGAGGGTGAAACTCCATTCTTGTGGAGGGATCTTCTTCAGAAAGTCTCCCATTTCCTTCACACGCTCTTCGGGAATGTCACCAAAGTCAGCAGAGATCCGGTCCAGATGGTCCATTTGGAAGAGAAGAGATCTACGGTCCAAATGATGAAGAACCATTTCGTGCAGGCCTTTGTTGCTCGAAGGAGTGCTCATCAGGGGCCTTTTCTCGAATTTAGAGTTTGGGCGCGGAGATTGTTTGCTCAGCATCTTAAACCCTCATTTTCGGGATCTACCAGCCGAGAAAAGGGTGAAGAAGAGGTCGACGGAGGGAGTAACCCCTAGGTCGTGGCGCGAAAGCAATGAATGCCAAGATGGATATAGGAGTTGGGCACCAAATGAGCAAAGCCCACTCCTACGAACCCTAGGAGGTGACGACGAAGGCGTGAAGGGTAAAGCGAATCCCTTTTCGGAAAAAGTGGCGAACGCACGACCCAAAATTCTCTGTCGCTGAGTACATTCGCTTCCTCCGAAGCGGGAGCCTATAACGTGGTTATGCGGAATCTGCATCGAATCCGGAGGGTACGTATATCGATTCTCGTGACGATGATGCAATGTTCGCATGAGGAAATTGTTCCCCATCCTTGAAGAAATCGAGAGAAATGGTGGATTTGAACTCGAACCCTCTTGGTTAGGGTTTGAGTGGGAAAAAACCGGAGAAGTGCGGTTTGGATTCACCATTGTTGAGGTTTCAAAGCTAGAGAGAATTTTGAGAAGGAAAGAAAGCTCAAAGGTTCTAATTTCAAATTAGCAGTAAAACCGCTCGAATTGGTAAAGCTCCCTTTTATACCTTTTGATTTGCATACATGTGAAACGAGGCTTCATGGCGCATTAAATGTCGATAATGATGAGAATTCGAATGAGGCGTGTTTGGGACTTTACCTTTGGATATCTTATCGGATTGGGTCTCACAATTGGGTTTCTAATTATTGGTCCATCCTATTCAATTTCAATCCTTTATTGATTGGGCCTATTACTCTAAAGCGTTCACCATTCCATGTCCCATTTTTGCACTAAAGTGTAGTACGTCTCAATTATTTCCTGTTCTGGGCCTTTAATAAATCCTGATATCATGGACCGTTTATAGTTTTCCATTAAACATCCTGTTTAACAAAAAACTAGGGGGTAATGTTGGGTCATGATATTTCTCTATTTGGCTGCGAGTAGATTGGGCTCATTTATTAATTTAATCCATTGGGCTTTATAAATTAAACCATGAGGTTCATTGTGCCCGTCGTTGTGTTAGCTTTATTTAATCCTATAGACCGGGTCTGCTTCATTGAATTAACCCATTGGATCACTTAATATCTATTACTTTGACTTGAATGATGATATAGTATGACAATTGACGAAGATATCTGCCACGCATTAATGTGGATGGGATAATACTACGTGGCGGTGTGAGCGATGGCCAAAAGCGAAAGGATAAGTTCCATGCGATTTGGTAAAACCCATCGATCGGGGATATGTCGGATGGTAGTGGGTGGCACGAATCCAGCAAAGATATTATTTCTTGTGAGTAAGTCTTCACAAGGAGGTACCTTGATATATATACATTCACACAACGATAATAATAAATAATCTCTCTCATTACACTAGATTTTATTATCCTCTTGAGTTAACCTTGTGAATGACATACTTACTCTCTCGCTTTGAAATTTTATCCCCTCTGGTCCCCTACGTCAGCTTGTGGTGTTTTTGTCGTGTTTCTTTGTCTGACAGGATCATGACGTCTTTCGTGATTGAGACGTGGAAAAAGATCATGGCGTTAACAGTATCCAAATTACACCTAAAACATTATTTTTTATAAAATTTTTTATTAAACTAAATATTATATATTTTTTGAGAGTCATAAAAAACAAAAAAAAAAACTGCACCGGTCCAATTTTTCTGTCTAGTATTCTTGTCTGCCAAGAGTTATTCTTTGCGATTTTCAACGTAACATGCGGAGGGCCCCCGTCATTCGAGTTCGTCCAAATTTTCCTCCGAACATGCTTTATCGTGTAGTGTTGTTGTACGTACATGGAGTACCTTATATTCGCAAGTTTATTCGTCTTAATTTTTGTAAACTTTTTTCTTTTTAACACTACTTATTTTTAACTTTACTTTTTTAATAACACCATCATTTAATTTTAATTAAATGAACTTTGTCTTACTTTAACCTCAGAAAATTAATATTACTACTCTCTCGGTTTCATATTAAGTGTCGTTTTAGAGGAAAAAAATTTAATTCTTAATTAAGTGTCGTTTGCATATTTTTAGCAGAAATTTTCTCATATTTTTCTGATTTACCCTTAAATCTCTCTTTTCAAGTGCAACACTTTTCAAGTAAATTTATTTTCATAAAAATACAATACCTAAATTAGAGGAGAGAGACTATCAATACATAAGGGATAAATATGAAATTTGAGACCTTTATTAATTATAAAGTAATGATATTCTTAATATATATATTTTATATACTAACGATACTTAATATGGAACCGAGAGATTATAATTTATGTTTATAAAAGTTTGAGCATGATTTCACAAGTCACTGGTGCGGTGCCTTGGCAATCTTTCGCTGGCGGTGCTTAATGAGTGTAGTAATGTTAACTTTGTCTTACCACCCAAGCCTATGCCTATGCCTATGCCTGCCCAATCAATTTTCCCTTCAATTTCGCCGCAACTTGCAACTTAACACCGCAATCTTTAATGTACTAGTACTATTAGTAGTATTTAAATAAACTTTAAGAATAATTAATTCATTGATATCATAATATAATCAACCAAAAATTCATGTCTAGCTAATCCAACTCTCATTTTCTCTCTAACTTCAAAAACTCTAATATGAAAATTAAATACGAGTATATTTGAATTTTATTTAATTTTAATTTTATTTGTAATTGAATAAAAATACAAATAAATAAAATTCAAATACACTCATGTCTAATTTTAACGTTCCTCTACATTTCTACCTAACCTACAAAACATACATGAAGTTTCATGTTCTCAATCAATTAAAAATTGGTTTTCTATTGAATTAAAGTAAACAACATTTTCTAAAAAAACATGCACACATATTCCTACATTTTTTGCCAATCATATTAATATTTATTACCAAATTATTTATACTCGAAGCATGTTTTTTTTTATAAAAAAAAAGAAAAAGAAAAAGTACAAACAATGCCATTTATATCATCAAATATAGTCGGGCCGGGCCTGACTCATGAGTGGTACATATGAGTAGGCAAGCGTGGCTTAGCAATTGCCCTGAACGGCTCAGCCTTTGGCATTGTCATACCATAAACCTCCCTTGTATCAATGTCTTCATGCCTTATTCCATCAGCTGGACTCCAATCAAAGCAATGGAAGAGCCGAGCCAAGGCCATGAGCACAAGCGTCACTCCAAGAGGTGCACCCGGGCATTTCCTTTTGCCTGCGCTAAAAGGCAATATCTTGAAATCGCCACCATGGCTTATCTCCACTCGGCTTCCATCACCCGGCAAATGCCTCTCCGGTCGGAATTCATCAATGTTATCCCATATCTCGGTGTTACGACCAAGACCGTGCGTGTTGATGAACACACGTGTCTTGGCCGGGATATAATAGCCGTTGATTTTGGTGGCGCGTGTGGACTCGTGAGGGATGAGAAACGGTCCGGCCGGATGCATGCGAAAAGTTTCACGTACAACGCAACGTAGGTAATTTAAGTGGCCTAGGTCAGCTTCGGAAACCATCCGATTAGGGCCCACAACAAAATCCAGCTCTTCTTGAATCTTGAGTAGGACACGTGGATGCTTGATAACTTCGGCCATTGCCCATTCATTGGTCACAGCTGAAGTATCAGTAGCCGCAGCTATCATATCCTACAAAAACATTAATAACAATAATGCATGCATTTTATTTAGCAATAAAATTCATCCTAAATAATTATTGTTGCTGAAAGTGTCGTTAAAATTAATAATTATGTCGTTAAATGTGTTATATATATATATGGGATTAGTCCACAATGAATAGGTTGTTGGGAAAGCGATCTATTTTGGCCAAATTACTATCTGTCTGTCTGCCTTAGACAATTTTTTTTTTTTTTTTTATGTTTAGAATGCAGTAGTAGCGGCTAACTAAATAGGTTGTTCCCAACAACCTTCTTTGTGGATGGAATCCCTATATATATATATATATATATATATATATGTGTGTGTGTGTGTGTGTGTGTGAGAGCAATGGAGAGGGAGGGTACTTTTCCATTTGCACCCTACTTTCTAACCTCGAACAAGCTTTTTCCTAAGGTTGGCTCAAAAAGAAATGTGTCCTTGCAACCCTTTGTTTGTTGGAAAAGGCCTCTTGTGGGCTGGTTAAAGCTTAATACGGATGCTAGTCTAAAGCAAAATCCTTCCTCAGTTGCCTTGCCATTGGTGGTCTCATTTGAAATGTTAGAGGGGGTTGGAAAAATAGGCATTTGTTCTTTCTTGACCGTAGAAATTTGGGCCATCCGAGATGGTTTCATATTTGTTTGGGACATGAGAATTCCTAACATAGAAGTGAAAATTGATTCTAGCACTGCTGTCAAACTCATAAAGGAGAGATCTAGACCACCCAGATGAAAGTTTGATCATAGAATGCGGTCAACTTTTAAGGAAGCCTTGGAATACAAAACTTATATTCACTAGACGAGAAGAAAATAGATGCTCGAACAAGCTTAAGGATTTGAGTCATAGTTGTAATTTTGATATTATTATTGATGTTCTAGCATTGCTAGAGATTGATTATTAATTGAGAGGATATTTGGAAAATGAAAAGTAGTATTGTAATAAAGAAACAATTAAGTTACCTGAATTAGAGCTTTGATTTCTACATCATCCATGTGCTTTTTCCCATCTTCTCCCGGCAAAGATAATAAAACATCAACAAAGTCCATATCTCCATCATCTCTCCTCTTCCCTTCACTTTCTAATTTTCTCTTTCTATGTTCTTCAATGATCTTCATGTGAAAATTATCCACCCTTTTCTCCACTTCCCTCATTTTCTTCTCACACCCATAAGGATCCACCCATCTCCAAAATGGTACATAATCACCTAAATATATCAACCCCAACAGCCAAAATAGCTCATGAGTTATGTGCATGAAATCCATAGCTTCTTCCGGCCCTCCTCCTGATCCAGCCCCAAAATACTGTTTTCCAAGCAACATTCTAGTCACATTATTCATTGAAAATGCACCCAAAACTTCCCTCAAGTTCACCGCCTTTCCGGATCGGGCCCTGGCCCATACATCCTGAACAAGATGTTGGGCCTCATCGGCCCGATGCATGGAAAACGACTCAAGCCTCTTGGTTGTTAGTAGGTGCTCCATGCAAATCCTCCTCATTCGTTTCCACTTGGGGCCCAACGGAGCCAATGCAACATCATTGCACCCGTAGGCTAAATGAACCGCAGCCAGGGTCCGTGGCCGTGAGGCGAAAACTTCATCTTGTCGAACAAGTATTTCACGAATGATGTCGGGATCATTAGTAGTGATGGCATCAACGCTGCCGAGACGGAGGTAGACCAATGGCCCATATTTCTCACAAAAGGAAGCTAGGTCCCTGTGGGGTAGTTGGCCCAACTGAAGAAGGTTACCAACAATGGGCCATCTTTTTGGACCAGGGGGGAGCTGCTGGGACTTGGACTTTTTTGTGAGCCGTAAGGAAGTGATCTTGGCAATGAAAGCTGCAAAGAGAAGGATTGAAAGTAGGAGGAGGGTGAAATCCATCACCTTAATTAATTTTAACAGAGCTTTTAGAAACGATGAGATGGATTCTGCTAGTACATAAAAAGTGAAAGTAAATCACAATATTCTCATGAACTTGGCTAATTTTAGAGTTAAGAATGAATTAGCTATACCATGATCTTGACATGCAGTTTAGTTTCTTTGAGATGATTTAGAGTCATGATTCTTGTATTTAGGTGAATTTAGGTAGCCCAGAAGAAAATTGACAAGGTTCTAACAAAATGCTCGTCAATCCAAGACTGGTTCCATGGTCTAGCGGTTAGGACATTAGACTCTGAATCTAGTAACCCGAGTTCAATTCTCGGTGGAACCTTCTTTTTTGTTTTTCCCATCATTTAACTAACTCCATTCGTTCCAATTATTTATTTATTTATTTGGTTTTGTTCATAATTAGTACTTAATTCATATCGTATTTTGCCACAACTTTATACTACTTTGTTACCTTCTCAAAATCAACCACTACCCAGTAGTACCCTGTTCGAGATGGAACCAGAACCAGAACCCCACCGCCGGAAAATCGAAGAGACAGTAGTTGAAATCCTTAAAACCGCCGACCTCGAAAAGATCACCCTGTACAATGTCCGAATTAAGCTCTCCGAGCAGCTTAACATCGACTTCTCCGACCTCGACCGCAGGCGCCTCGTCCAGCAAGCCGTGGATTCGTATTTGCTATCGTTACCAGTGGAAGAAACCAAAAAAGATGTGCAAGAACAACCCGACCCAACTCCAAAATCCAATTTTAATCCTCAAGTGAATCGTGAAAATATTGACAGAATCATTTGCAAGGTCAGTTAAGAACGTTAAACTCCCTTCTTTTTCACTTTGTTTCTACTTACTTTTTGAAATCCTATTTATTAGATGTTCAAATAACGAATTTTGTATTTTTAATACTTTTTGAGGCTCAATATTTGGTTGCTGAATATTGATACAGTAGTTTCCTGTTGTTTATATTTTATGTATGTATGAGCTAGAAATATTCTAGTTAAACTTATTTACTCAGTTTTATTAAGGTTATGTTTAAACTTTCAGTAAAACAATTGAAATTTCTCTACTAATTTGTTTCTTTGTCATCCAGTTTTGTTAAAAACCAAACAGAGCCTTGATTATGTTGTTTTATATGTTTGTTTGCTGAGTAAGTGTAGGAATATTGAAATACTCTAGCTTTAAGTTTTCTGTTGTTTATGCTTGATCAATGCTGGGAATTTTGTTTGTTAAACTTACTAAGGTCTAATTTTTATTTTTTATTTTCCCTTCCCCAAAGAAATAAGCGGTGTACATAGTGACTGCTTATTGATAATGGTGATAGTATTTCTGTAATTCATTTTCTCACAAACCAAACAAAGTCTTACTTATTTGATTTACGTCCTAGATGTTTACATGTGTGTGTTTTTTTAAAAGAAAAGATTTAAGTATTGTGTATTCGTTCAGTTAAAGATTAATGATAGTACTCCGCTCGAATATTTGGTTAAGTAGTAAAGGACCATGCCAATTCAAGATAAACTAGATCTTTTTTGAATGAAAAGCATATAAGGCAAAATTATTCATTTGGTTAGTAAATTTTGTAGGATAATTAAGTTTCATTGCACTAAGCGCTGTAGTTTTTTTGCTTTGTTTCTTTTTTTATATAGTTATCGAATAAAAGGAGTGTGTCAGTTCAGAATTCCGGAGAAAAGGCTTTGGTGTCATTTAGAGATTGCTACAAAAAAGATGGAAAGCAATATAGTTCTGCAACAGGTGATAAATTCAAGCTTTTACCAACTATGTGTTGTTATTAAGCATCTTCTATCTGTTGGTTGTTTGCACTTTGCAGTATTATCAACCATGTTTAGAATAACTGACCTTCGTATAGTAAAACTTGTCTACAAATTCATCCATCTTGATTTCATTACTTTTTAGCAAATGTAGGAGCAAACTTATTATTACATTGTTCCTTGTGGGGTTTACATTGCGAAAACTGCTCGTAATGTACTAGGAGCATTTAGGATTAAGCTTGGCTCGTTTAGGCTAGTGCCTTGGTTTTGGCTTGTTAACATAAATATTTAAAAATTTGGCCGAACCTGTGGATAAAGTATCTGTGCATCACACTAGATATTATTTTCGCTTGCTGCTAATAAAACTTCTTTTTCTACTACAAAAGAACTGGTCGTGGTGGAATTGAAAATTTGTTTTTGTTTCTCTTTCTTGTTGTTAGCTTCCGGTTTTGCCAGGCATTGAACATTAACTTGGCCATTGAATCTTGATCCTCATTGAATCTGGTTACTCGAGGTATCAACAGGGGTATATTTCTTTAAACCTCTATTGGTCTTTTCTTACTTCTTGAGTATCTTTCTTCGGACTTTAACTGCACTTAAGATCCTTGGTTTTGATGTCTTGGACCCTTCACTTTTTATTAGACTGGACTTCTATTGATTCTTGATATGAGGACATGGTTTTGTTTTCATTGATGGGCTTTGCACCCATAGATTTGCAAGGATTACTCTATGGATTTGCCAATGAGTAGCTGAGCTTAGATTTCCGCACAACTGTCATAAAGTGAAAAACGTATCAACACTGGCATCCTTATCAAGGACTTCAGAATTTTAGTTAATCTGATATTTTTTTTTTATATACTATCCTTTCTTACCATTATATTTGCAGAAGTTTTCTTAGCCTCGTGTTATGGATGAAGTGACTGACGTAGTGGTGTTAAGTTCCTGGCTGACTGAAGACAACAGTACCTTTTAGAAACCTTCTTTCTGGTCACTGAGAAGACTTGGTACATGATTAAATTGGGGACCCCAGTGCAACAGTGCGGATGCATTGAAGGCCTTATAGTGGTCGAATGGATTAAAAGTTCATTACTTTTGATTCATCTTAAAACTTTAAATCTTTACGGTATACATATCTCCCGAGTGAAAGGACGCTTGTTAGTCTTCATAGAGGCGCTGAAGTTGTGCTTTCCTTCTTCAGCACCATAATCTTTTCTTTAGACCTCATCGAAATTTCTGTTGATCAAATCATCTTTGGGGCAAAGACGGAGCTTTTGTGGCTCATCATTGTTCTCAAGAAGCCGTAAGCGCTCCTCTGATGGAGGCAGATAAGACTACTACACCTTCCGTGCATGGGGTCCCTGTCATGATAGCAGTGAGCCTCGTAGTACGACCATACGAGGGGTTCAATTATTACGATGTGCTGCTGGTGATCATTTGGAGTCCTTTTGGAGCTTTCAGCTATCTTGCTTATTCCTTTAACTAGTTGAGTTGAGTGAGTGACCTGACTTTAGCGACAAGTGGTGCACGAGTTTAGCTAGTAGTGGCGAGGCCCTCTGGTGTTGGGTTTATATTTTGACAGATGGGCATTGCAGATTGTCAATATTTACAAGGAAAGATGTCTTGTGGGATGGCTTTGGACCTCTAAGGAATGCAGAGCGTAAGGTTACTGAACTGTGAGGCAAGTCTTGACAGCTTCATTGGTGTGGCATATGCAGAAATACAAGTGCAGACATAGTTAAATTGGATGCAACCACTTGCATACATACACAATAAACCAATATTCATTTGTTGCATAATTACACATTTAGGTTTTACTTTTTTATTAATTTGCATCAAAAGGTTCCTCTTCTCTATCCCCACTGTCCTTTCAATCTCCCTAGTCTGTTTTTTTCTTTTTTATTCTAACTCTGTGATCTTGCTGTTATATACCCAGCAATTTGCTTAACAGCCGACCAATGGGCAGCATTTAGAAATAATGTCCCTGCTATAGAAGAAGCCATTGTGAAGATGGAATCACAGAGAAGGTACATTACTGTTTTTCACATTATGATCTTCTCTTGAAACTAACCTGAACTTGTTACGAGGGGATCAAAAGGTTGACCTGCTTGATCTTGATTATTGACATTAGTGTGAGCAAACTGAAATCTTTTTTAGCTTTTATTTTAGTTAAAGTATGTATCGACTTGTTTTCTTTTTCAATCAATCTACAGAAAATCCAATGATGTTGGAAAACCAATTGAGGCAAATAAATCTAATACAGTCGCTGCATTTGCTTCTCGAGTTGAATGTTCAATTGAAAGAAAACAAACTGAAGCAGGTATGTCTAATTCAACAACTGCCTTTGCTCCCGGAGAACTGATTCCCATTGATAGACAACAAACGCAGACAGATATGCCTAGTTCAGTGCCTGATGTTGCTCCACACTCGCAAGTTCAGCATGATTCACCGACCGCCTTTCCTCCTCAAGGACTAGTTCCTATTGAACCTAGCCGTCTTAATGGAAGAAACTACAATTGCTGGATGTATCAGATGTATTTTTTCCTGAACCAATTGAATATTGCATACGTGCTCACTGAGCCATGTCCAAGCATTCCCCTGCATGAGGAAGCAAGTTCTGAGAAAACTGTTCAAGCAAAGGCTGCTGCAAGAAAGTGGATTGACGATGATTATCTTTGTCGTCGCAACATCTTGAACTCTTTGTCTGACCATCTTTTCGACCAATACTCAAGGAAGGTGCTTAACGCTAAAGAGCCATGGGAAGAAGTTAAAATTTCTTTTAATGAAGGTTTCGGAACAAAGAGATCTCAAGTCAACAAATATATACAATTTCAGATGGTTGATGGAGTATCAGTTGTTGAACAAGTCCAAGAGCTTCACTATATTTTAGATTCTATAATTGCGTCTGGAATGTGGATTGATGAGGATTTTCATGTTAGTGCCATTGTTTCCAAGCTTCCACCATCTTGGAAAGAATGCCGAGTGAAGTTGATGCAAGAGGAGTTTTTACCTATGAACAAGTTGATGTATACTTTAAGGGTCGAGGAAGAGTCCCGAAATCGCTACAGAAATTCCGAGTCAAGTAAGAATGCTCGTAGGGTAGATTCGAAGCTTGAAAATAATGTTGGTTTGAAGAAGAAAGAAATGAAAAGGCTATGCTACACCTGCGGGAAGGAGGGACACATTGCTAAGAATTGTCCGTTAAGAAAGTTTGCCGAACATACCAACGGAAACGATAATTACGTTGTACCTGTAAGTACAGAAGTTAACATGGTAGAGTAGTTTTGATCAGTCACAAGTTGCTTACCTTATTCCTACCGGAGTTTGTTTAGTTACTGTTTTTAGTGTATTGCGTTTGAGCTAAAAGTTGGTTGGTGTTTAAGCAAGTTATGTTTAAAATAAAATATTTTTTTAACGTGTTTAGACTTTAAAATACAACAAACTATATCTATATCTATAATTTTATATCTATATCTATATCTATATCTATATCCTCTCACTCCATCATTCATTCCCCCCCTTGATTAAATTAGTACTATGAAATTGCAAAGTCCTTTTCTTGAATTCTCTAAGCAAAGGAACAAGCGTGTTGACGAAATATCAAACACAATGGTGGGGCATGATTAATTGGCTTCGGATGAGTCGGTGGCCATGGGGCAACGTGGAAGAATATTTTTTATATTTAATTCTTAATTTTCAAGGAAAGAGTTGGGATAATATTCGATTTCTTAAGATTCATTTTTATCTCATTATGGTATCTACAGAAATTTTATTTCAATTCAAAGACATGGCGTTTAATGAACTGCGATTATTATAAATACAAAATTATATTTTAATCTGCATTAAGTCTGTATTGTTAACTTATTTATAGTCTGTACTTGTACTTATTCTCACGCACACTAAAATTATCCTTTGTTGTTTAAACTGCAAAATTTTTATATGTGTGAACGAATCTCGGCGTTAACACGCAGCAACAAGTGAAGGGCAAAGAAAAAAGAAAAAGAAAAAAAGGAAGCGTGTTGACAACTACTTTTTGCTGCATTTATAAATTACTGACCAACCAATACTTGTAACATAACTGATAACACCTAACCCCATGGTTGGACTTGACTATTCTATGAAAATTAACTATATTATGCTATGCGTGTGTTTTGTGTGTTTTAATGTAGGCATGATTTGTACGTTAAAGCAACTTTAATTGGTGTCCCCACTTTAGCTCCCTCTTTTGCCCAATTTAGATCATCACAAATAGCATTGCTTTTTTTTTATTATTATTATTATTTATTATTTTTTATAAATTATATGACTTGATTTTTAAAATTAGTGTTTAACATATGTTTATTTGTGAAATATAATAATAATAATAAAAAATTTTAAAAAAAATTATGGTCAACCATGACGTGCTGTCCCAAACCTGAATTTAGAATAAAGTGAAGGGGATCTAGCGGATGGAGTTTGGGCAAAAACAACTTTAAGTTTGATAAAACACACCTGACTGAGAGCAGAGCACTGCTGCACATCACATACTAATACTAATAATAATAATAATACCAACAATTGAGATCCGGTTAACATGACGTTATTTTTTTTGATAAGTTGATCAAATGACCAATAAAATATTAACAAATAAAATCTCGTTTGTATATCAGTACCTCAAAATAAATTTCATACTTATCACTTCCCAACAATGAACTCGTGCTGCATCATATTTTAGTCCCCAACCACCGACCTACTGCATGGATCATGCAAAAGAGAAGAGTAGCTTCTTCTCTCTCTCTCAAACCGTAGTTTTTGTGGCCGTAGTATTTAGTACATTTTTATTTTTAAATGTATCAAACTCATGGTATCATATTTGTGCTTTACATTTACAAGTTAAATAAATTATGTTTAAAAATAATTATTTTTACTTAAATAAAATTTTAAAATATGTTTAAATTTTGAGAAAAACAAAAAAAAATAGCACATGCAACACATGTAGTCATGTACTATCTCATTGCCTTATGCAACAACAACAATAAAGGAAGAAAGAGAGTGAACAGAAAAGAGAGACAAAACAATTAATAAGCGATAGATGGGGCAGCACAATAAAGTTAAAGTTAAAGCAGATAAAAGAGTTTGTGGGTTGTGGTCCCCATTTTGGTCACATGTTTTAAGCGGAAGTGGTTAGTATGAAATTCATTTTCGAATAAATTGGTCAATTAATTAATAGAATACTGACACGTAGATAAAATTTTATATGTGTCAGTATTCTATTGGTCAATTGACCAACTTATCTAAAAATACTAACCAGATCCGTTTTAAGCGTTTATCCATCCACTATAGATACTACTATCTCTGTCCCTATAAGATTATTGTTTAAAATTTTTATACATAAATTAAGAAAGTCATTTAATACTACTTATCATTTAACATTTAAAATTTCATCACTATCTCTGTATGAGAAGTTAAAAATTATATTATTAATATAAGAGAGAGAATTTCTTGGAACAATAAAAAAAAGTAGAGGTGATATAGGAAAGTAAATAATATATTCTTCTAAAAAGTTGTAAGCAACAAATAAATTAGAATAAAATTTTTCTTCTAAATCGATAATATTTTAGAAACGAGGGAGGGTAGTATATGGATATACATAAAGAATTGTTAAATCCACAACATAAAATATTATTTTCACAATAAAAGTGTCGCTATAGATTCTATAGCGACGATTTTCACCGTTGTTATACGTCTACAGTGACATTTTTATTATAAAAATAACAAAAAATATTATGAATTTAACAATTCCCATATACATGTCATATTGGAATCTTTCTTCTGTATACCGATAACTTCTGGTTTGATTTCTTCTATATATGGAAATCTTCAGGCCCCCCTATTTGTCTTAAAGGGTTGGATGACCAACAATCTAATTAAACATCTAATTAATTTCCTTTACGACTTGCATCCAACTATCTCAGCATGCTTTAATATTACTCTCCCCTCTCTTTAATATAAATTATTTGAAACATTAATTATTTAATTTTTAATATTATTTCAAGTAATAAATATAATATTGGTTCTTTTATTATTTTTTATTCAATAAATAATATTTTTTTTCAATACAAGGACAATATAGATAATTAATATTATATTTATTACTATATAATCATTTTCTTAATACTTATGCACAACTCTAAAACGACTTATCTAAAACGACTTGTATTAAGAAACGGATGGACGGAGTACTGTTTAGAAATGTAACGGTTGTCACTTTGTTTCACAAGAATCTTTGCATTTTTCACTTATTTGGTTTCATGTATTTGTCAGAGTCAATAAACCAATTCATATGAAACAAGAAACAACTAAAAAAAAGGCTAAATCAACAGTGAATTAAATGCACAACGGAAAGGAAAATTTAGACATATACCTTGAACATATTAATATTCAAATGAAGAGAGAGCCTAAACAGATTTAGCAATAGCTCAACTAATCTTTAGTTATGGAGTACTCCAGTATTTATCCAAAAACAAACACTGAGGAATTAGATCTCAATGGAGCATTTAGACAAAATCTGACAGCTTCAAAAGGCAATGATAAGAGGCAGATAAAGCTTTAAGAAAATTTAATTGATCTTGCAAAAAAAGATTTCCTTATGACAGATATGTATACTATAAACAACATAGAAGATTGTTCTTCTAGCTACACTGCTGTATATCAAAATCTCTGAAAATGCATTTGAATCTTCTCTACTAGTACATGCTATGCCTACAAACTAAAGTCAAATATGCATATCATTTATTACCTACCCAACTGATGATAATGGTTGCAAGGAGCTGGCTTCACGAGAAAATGCTGCAACCAACTTTTCCTTTGTCAGCTGTTCTGGCCCTTCAGATTTGATGACGAATGTGTGAAACACCGTGTCATTCCCTGCGGTGAGCTTTGACTCGGTAACAGTGACCTGTGCCTCTCTGAATGCTTCGATGACTCGGGATACAGGGTGGGAATCTAGAGGGCAGGTCACCCTAACAGTAACTTCATCATGTGCTGCTGCTTCGACTTCAATGTTAGAAACTTGGTTTTTATATTCTGAATTTGGATTAGCGTCCGAAGATGATGCTTCTCTTGAAGTGCTACCAATCTTTTCCCTCCCTGATTCCAAGTCCTTGACCTTCTTTTGCAGTTCAGTTATGTAAGCAATGGCATCCCCCAAAAGGGAAGCTTTGTCCATCTTGGAGATATTTGGCACAACAGCTCGTAATGCATAAAAGCGCTGGTTCAGCTTCTCACGCCTTTGCCTCTCTGCCTCTACATGATTTAGGGGCTCTTCTCTTCCATTGGCAGGTTTTCTCCCCCGCTTCCGAGGTCTCTTGGCATCAGCTAATAAGCCCATCTGGCCGTCCTTGCATGCAACCTCAACATCTGAATGCTCAGACTCACCACTCGCTGGCCGGGAAATCACTGCCGGCCTTGTCATGGCCCCTGTAAAATCTATTTGCATCTGAGCTGGCTTTTGAGTTTTGAAATTGTTGAAACGAAACTCTTCACGAGCACCCCCGTTGAGAAGCTCATGTAGATTGTTTGCTGGAGTCTGAGGGCTGTAAGTTTCTACTGTGTCCCCCTGCTTCACATTGTTGAATTGTGCCCAATTTGAGCCATTAAGGCCATTTCTAGCATTCGGGAATGGAGACCTGTTCCCATTTGAGCATGCATCCCATGGCCTCTCCTCTGCTTTCCTAACTGCAAGTTTTTCCCTAAACTGGGAACGGGTTGAGTTAAAATCCTGCCCAAAAATCTTTGTGATCCTTGGTCCCTCCACAACATCCAAATTTGAGAACTGGGTATTTCCATCTTCGCTGACCACTGGAGCAGCTGCCATTAGCTTGGGCTTACTAGCTGACAAAAATGATGAAAATGAACTAGTAATTGACTGCACAAGCTCTAAGCTTTCAGGTATCGATCTCATAGATCCCAATTCAACTACCCCAACATCAGTTGGAATCAAAACAAAGGTTTGGATACCCGCAGATTTTGCAAGGAAAGACCTGAAACAGTAATCAGTGGACGATTTCAATGCGTCTGAAAGCCACACATGTTTCCCCGATCCAAAACACTTTCCAGGGGCACCTTCTCCTCGAGGGAACGAAAAATACATGGAGACAAGGAAAAACATTTCTGTATCAGTAACCCTATCCAAACCAAAAGCATAACACTCCTCATCTGATCCACCAAACAATGAATGCAATTTCTGAAGCACCCTCTTCCTCATCCTCTGTTGGTTCTCATCTTCAAACCGAAGATTGAGAATTTGGGAAACTTCAGATTCCTCCCCCTCCCTTAGCTCCCTACAAGAACCATCTCCCCATCCTAGAACCAAATCACCCGACTTAGACCGTGAAATTTGCCAGAAAATGGCATAATTCCAGCTAAAATTCGAAAAATTGGGGCAGTCCACAAGATCTGAAAGCTTATTTTGCAAATTCTCATCATTCCCGACCGCCATTAACGAGCATTCAGCAGAAACTGAGCTCGATATCAAGTAATCAAAAGCACGAGTACCCAAAACAGCTGCAGCCATGGCCTTATCTTCCTCACTCCACATCGTTCCTCCCATATTCACTTCTATTTTCATCACTGAATCCAAAACAACAACACCCACAAAAAAAAAACACTTCAATTTTCAATACCCAATTAAATCTTTAAACACTAAACAGATTTTAAAAAAAAACAGTTTTTCGCCAACAAATCCAAATTTCAACACATAAAATATATACAAATAAAAAAAACCCCACAACATCACGTACAGTAGAATTAACTTTGTTTATTCAACTACCCAATTGGTCATACTTTCTAGCTTTATAGATCTCAGAAGCTGTACATCTAAGTTAAATACCAATAACAAGAAACCCCATAAAAGTTTAAACACAAAACGAAAGCTAAAAACAGAAACTTGAAAATAAACATAAAGCAGAGCTAAAGTACCTCTAATACTGAAAACATTCCAGGAAATTGACGGTTCAATCTGAAACTTCTTCAAACAATCGGCATAACACGAGAAAAACTATAAACAAGAAAGCTCACCCTTTTTACCAGAGTGAAATTTAGAGGCAGAAATATAGAGGGAGAATAAGAAGAGAGAGAAAGATGTGGGGGCGTTGGCTCGGCTCGGCTCTGCTCTGCTCTAACAGCATGTGTTGTTAGTGGTTCAAGGGTTTAAATACTAACCATGGTTAAGTTAAAGAGGTAGCCTCAACATGATTTGATAAGAAGTCGGCAACATGTCGGGCTATTCCTAAATTAACTTTAGTTAAAGAAATACTACATGATCAAATGGTAATTTGTACAATGTTGTACATAAGGACATGTACTTTAAGAGTCCACAAAAAAAAAAAAGTCAACATTTTTAAGAAAATGGATATATATTATTTATTTTTATAAACAAAATACAACTTGTAAATTGTAAGACTGATTATTTTACATTCGATTCTTGATTTTATACCACAAAATTTAAAGTATGCAATCTTGTTTTCTCGATTTATTTTTAAATTTAGAAACAAAAGTTACTTTTTAAAAATTAATATTTTCATACAAATTCATCTCATATAAACGTGTAATACGTTTTCTATTCAGGTGAAAAATATTTTATAGACAAAATTAGTTTTACTTGAAATTTTATTTGTAAAATATCTTTCTTTTTACTCCGTTTTGTTCTTTTTTAATTGACGTTTTAATGTTAGACGCATGTATTAAGAAATACAATTAATGTTTTGTTTAATTTACTCTATAAATTGAGTATAAAATTTTAATATCAACCTTATAAAATTTATTATTAGAAAGACGAGAGATAAATAAATTAACTTTTAATCATAAATGATATAGTATTATGAAAAATTAGGCATTTAATGCTTCTTTCAAATTTATAAACGACGAATAAAAAAAACAAAAATCTTTGTTTTAAACTGCTAATAAAAAGGAACGGATGGAGTATTATTTAATTTCTAATTTAAGGATTTTACTTTACAAAAATAAGGGAATTTCGTCAATTTTGAAAGAATTAAATTTGTAAATCTATTCAAAAATTAATTCCTCCGCCATGAAAGATTGCAACGTTATAAATCAAGGGTCAATTAAGTCTCAAGACAACTAGTTTTTTGGTGTATGATTATTACTACTAATATAGACAATGGTATTAGTCATAACCCCCATAATTATAGATTAAATTTCACACGTAGCTGACATTTTTGTGTTGGCTTATTCATTTAAATGATCTTTAAAGCTAAATTAAGGGTTTATTATCATTAATAATTAATTAATTAATATTACACCAAGTATTCTATATAACTTTGGTTCTCACATTATTTTTTGTCCAATAAATAATACTTTATTTTTTCAATACATGAATAATATAGACAATTGATATTATAATTAATGTTATACAATCATTTGCTTAATATTTATGCACAACTCTAAAACCACTTATATTAGGGACGGAGGGGTACATTTTAATATACAACTTTTAAATTTCTAACCACATAAATTTAAGAGCCTATTGTATATTTTTATCTATGAAAAGAATCATTATTAGTCAATTTTTTTGTCATTGAAAAATTAAGAGCATGCCACACCCAACTATAATTAGTTATGATAAATTATGATGACTCAAATCCTATCAACCACGAATTAAGGACATTACATAGTTGACGTTTCTTAGTTAGGAAATTCTAGTCAACTTAATTGGCATTAGTCGTATTATATTATACTATACTATATTAAGGGGAAAAAAAATAAAGCATTTTAATTTCTATTTCAATAAGCTACTATCCAATAGCTATTTATTGACTTTTTTTTGAATTGTTATTTCCTTAATCCCATTAAGTTAAGTGACTATAACTTTATGGATACATCTGATTTATTCGCTCCTTCCTGAATGTATTACAAAAAAAAATAAAAAAAATAAAACAAACCTCACATGACACACAAAGTTTAGGATACAATCGTTCAATTTAATAGTAGTTATCAACGTAACTAATAATAAAAATATCAATAAATAAAGTCGTAAGATATATAATTTTGTTTATAACCTTATCATTATTTTAACTTATTTTTCCTCTTCAAATCTTTTCTTTCAAATTTGTTTGCATGCATATTTTAATGGGTAATTTGTTTGTCTAAATATTTCCATTTCATAAATGCCTTACAACCTTGATCACTGATTAGAAAATTCTACTAAATCAAAATACCGATTAGGGTTGGTTGACGGGGCTAGGAGTAATTTTAGGAAACTTAAAGGGCTAAACCGTGAAAGCTCAAGTTAAAATTAGCCAGAGGTTTCCCGCTAGCAGGGCCAAACATTCTCTTGAAGCTTTCACCATTCCAATTTCCAAAGGTGATGC
>CM035133.1:150594253-150621753 GCA_020205605.1 Panax ginseng
GATAAAATAATTTATTTACATATGTTATTATATTTTAATAATATAATAATGGTGATATTTTTACAATGAATGTGTAATATATGAATAAATGAGGATGAGGAGTATTTTTGTTACTAAAAATATTTAAAACATGTTTTTCATGTTTGTGGACCCCATTTCTTGGTGAAATTTGATTATAACATGCAAAATCGCCTGGTTTGTGATTTCTATCGATTTACATTTTGAATTTGGAAAAACTTAAACTTACAAAGTTGTAGAGAATGGAATTTCCTATGGAAAAGACATAAGGTTCAAATTTTTCTGATAAAAGGGCTATTTATTATAAATTATTTAAGTTTCGAAGTTCTAGAATAATTGATTTTCAAAGTTTTAATTATTTTTTAAAAGAAAAACGTTTTTTCATTATTGGTGGGCCCCACATGTGTGGTAAATGAGCTGAATTCAGATTCTTTGGTGGTGGGCTTGAAAATTTAATAAATAAAATTATTTTATTAAATTTTCTGCTTTGGTATTTTAAGCAATTTTCTATAAATAAGGTGCTTAGGTTAGAATTGAAAATCACACCAGAAACTGAAATTTTCTCTCTTTATATTATCGAGCGTATTCTTGTGAGTATTTTGATATCTTGAGTGTTGCTATACTATTGCAAGAGTTTCTTTCAAATAAGTTATATCCGATATTCCAAAGAAATCTTATTCTTTTGAGGTAAGGGATGTTATTTTTTGTATAAATGATATTATTTTTTTCAATATCATTATGTCGGAATATTGGTAAGATTTTAATTGTAAAATTCTTATCTTTTCATGTCGGGGTTACTATTCATGAGTTACTATTCATGAGTACTATTCACGAAGCATGATGATTTTCTTGTGAAATTTCTACCTTTTAGTGTCAGAGTTACTATTCACGTATACGGTAATATTCACGTATACGATACTATTCACGAATACGACACTATTCACAGAAAAATTAAATTTTCTTTTGTGTCCGAGATTGTCTATTATGGTTCCTATCTTTGATTGGATATATGTTTTGATCTTCATTTTTGAATTCTGCTCCACAATAGTTTATTATGGAGTATTTTTGAGCATGGATAAATAGAAGTACGAATCCTTAATATTTGTTCTTTTGCCTCACTGGATTCGTTTTCTTTAAAATATATTTTTCATCATCCTCAATCCTAAATCATGATATTACTGAATATCTTTGGCCTGTAGGGCAAAGATGAATGATTTCTTGATGAATATCTTTGGTCCGTAGTGCAAAGATGAACAAGTGTTGAGATGAACATGACCAACTAATGAATATCTTTATCTTGTAGTGCAAAGATGACTATTTGATTCAAGATGTATATTGATTGATGTTACAGGGATAAAATATCGATGATGGACTTTTAAATTCATAGATGATAGTAGATTTCATTCTTTACTTATGTGACGCCCCCAAAATAGGTTTACAACACCCATTTTGAGTCGTTAATAACATGGTATAGAAACAACTATAACTTTATTAATACAACATAAAAACTGTGAGTTTAAATACAAATATTGTTTTCTAGACAATATCAACACTCAAATAAGTCCTCATTATAATTATTGATATATTATCTTACAAAAATGGTGAGGACTACTAAAACAAACTCTCTAAGACCTTCATTCCATACCCCGACTAAGACTCATTTACATTCTCGCCTCTTTTTAGAAGAAAAATAGAACAAAAGGAAAAGAGTGAGCTCAACTAGCCCAAGAAGAATATTATGACTAAGATAATATAGAACAAATTATCGTTAGTCTTCAACAGCAAAAAATCGATAAAATACAATAGATAACAAGTTTCGATCAATATTTGCAATGAAATAATAATTCATAGATGAGTTACGTAGAGAATGAAATCTACTATAATCTATGAATTTAAAATTCCATCATCAATATTTTATCCCTGTAACATCAATCAATATTCATCTTGAATCAAATATTCATCTTTGCACTACAGGCCAAAGATATTCATAAGTTGGTCATGTTCATCTCAACACCTGTTCATCTTTGCACTATGGGCCAAAGATATTCATAAGAAAATCATTAATCTTTGCACTACAAGCCAAAGATATTCAGTAATATCATCATTTAGGACTGAGGATGATAAAAAATGTTTTAAAGAAAACGAATTCAGTGAAACAAAAGAACAAATACTAAGGATTCGTATTTTAAACAATCCAAGTTCAAAAATACTTTTTAAATAATCATAGTGGAGCAAAATTCAAGAATGATCAAAACATGAATACAATCAAAGCTAGTATCCATAATAGATATTTTGACACAAAAACGAAAAATTTAATTTTTCTGTGAATAGTCTTGTATTCGTGAATAAGATCAGATACGTGAATAAGGCCGTGACACGTGAATAAGAACCCCTACACTAAAAAGACAAGAATTTCATAAGAAAAATACTATCAATATTCGCATAATGATATTGAAAGAAATAATATCATTTTAAAAAATAATATCCCTTACCTCGAAAAGACAATACTTCTAATTGAATAATGGGATATAGTCTCAAGTAACTTGCACCAGATAAAGAACACTCAAAGTATCAAAATACTCACAAGAATACGCCGATATAATATAGAGAGAGAAAGAGAGAGAAAACTTCAGTTTCTGGTGTGATTTTCAATTCTAACCTAAACACCATTTTTATAGGAAAATACTTAGAACACCAAAGCAGAAAATTTAATATAATAATATTATAATTAAACAAATTCAAGCCTACCTTAGACAAACTGAATTCAGCACATTTATATCACATGTGGGATTGCAAAAAACATTTTTCTAAAATAAAATAATTAAAATTTCCAAAAATCAATTATTTTAGAACTTTGGAGTTTCAATAATTCATAACAAATAACCCTTTTATCAGAAAAATTCGAACCTCATGTCTTTTCCATAGGAAATTCCATTCTCTACAACTTTGCAGAAGAGAGTTTTTCCAAACAGAAATTGACCGAAATCCACAAACGGGCGATTTTGCAGGCTATAATCAAATTTCAGTCAAGAAATGGGCCCACAAATATGTTTAACATATTTTAAATAATTTTTAGTAACAAAAATACTCTTTCTCCTTATTTATTCATATATCCCACATTCATTGTAAAAATATCACCATTATTATATTATTAAAATATAATAATATATTTAAATGAATTATTTTATCGAAAAAGATAAAATATCAATTTTCAACAATTGTCACATTAAAAATTTTCTCCATCTATATCCACATAAAATGAATATTTTTCTTATCATAATAATTAATAATTAATTATTCACAAATAATATTACAGAATCACAATATCGACAACCAGGCCGTTCCCAGAAAAGTGGGGGCTTTCCAATAAGAATTTCTCCTTACTGACGCGCAATTAGGTGACCAAACCTCTCCTTAGACAGAACTTTCTAGACATTGCCAATAATGTTATCTAATAATATTATTCAAATAATATAAATTATTGATTTGATAATGAAAATACTATGTAGTGACAATTATTGAAACAACAACAATATAAAATATCAACGCAACAATTATTGAATCAATAAAATAAAATATTGAATAAGAATTACCGTAACAATTATCGAGTAGTGTCTCTTCACGTAAAAATCAATAATTGGTGCAATATCGCAATGCTATCGTGTTTTTAACCATCGTATTTCCAACAAGATAATCTGTGAATAACTACGCCTGCTATTTATAACCAACTTATATTTGTCGCTTTCCTTCATCCAATCGCTTTCACATGGGCCCACATATAAGGTCAATAGTCGTCGCATTTAATATTCCCCCGACGCAGAAGAATATTCCACGACCAAACGAATATTCCCCGACAATAATGAATATTTTATAACCACTTGCTTATTTGAAATATTTGCACATTTTACCCATAACTAACCACATTTATCAAATCAACATTTACTATTTTAAAATAATAAATAGAGAAAATTTAATTTCATTTATAATAAGTTGGGGTCTTACAACCTCCCTCCTTATGAAATTTCGTCCTCGAAATTGACGTGACGTACACAGTGTTTCAAAAGGTGAGGATACCTCGCTTTCATTTCGCTTTCCAACTCTCGGTCATTTCCTCAATAAAGCATGGTTCCTCCACAAAACTTTAACTTGAGGTATGACCTTTCAGACGTAAGACATGCTCCTTCCTATCTAAGATCTTGACAGTACCTCCTCGTCGTTAAGTCTTCTATTATCTCTCGTCCGGTTCTAACTCAATAACGTGGTTCGGGTCTTTCACATATTTATGTAAGACGAGATATGTGAAAAATATTATGAACACGAGACATACTTGAGGTAACGCGAGTCTATAGGCCACATTTTCTACTCTCACAAGAATCAAAATGGACCAATAAATCGTGGATTTAGCTTTCCTCTTTTCCAAAATCTTGTAACTCCCTTCCACGGAGCAACACGCAACAATACATGATCCCCAAAGACTAAATTCCACGCCCTTTCGATGAAGATTCACATAACTCTTTTGTCGATCTTGTGCCGCTTTGTATATCGTTGTCGAATCATTTGGATCTTTTCTCGTAGTCATACGCATTCAACTCGGGTCCTAACAATGTTGCTTCACCAACCTCATCCCAACATACCTTTGAGCGACACTTACGCCCATATAATGCTTCAATGGAGCCACACCTATACTTGCTCGATAACCGTTGTTGTAGGAGAATTCCACCAAAGGTAAATATTTATCCCAACACCCTTTGAAGTCTAGGACACGAGTCTTAATAGATCTTCAAGAGTTTGAATAGTCTCTCTCGATTGTCCGTCTGCTTGAGGATGGTATGCCAAATCAATCAGAAAATCGCGCCCATAGCTTTTTGCAAACTAACCCAAAATCGTGAAGTGAATCTTGGGTCACGATCCAAAACTATGGATACTGGCATGCCATTCAATCTCACAATCTCATTTACATACATATGAACAAGACGTTCAAGGGAATAAGTCTCCCGTATCGACAAAAAATGAGCAGACTTGGTTAATCTATCAATAATAACCCAAATAACATTTATGCCTTGAGAAACCGTGGGAAGACCCGTAACGAAATCCATGGTAATGTGTTCCCACTTCCATTTTAGGATCTCTCTCTTCATATTGTTCCACCAAAATGTATGTCGAAGATCACGATACATTTTGGTACTTCCATGATGGATTGCAAACGGTGTATTGTGTGCTTCCATCATGATCTTGTACTTCAAATCAGAGTCGTTAGGAACACAAAGTCTGGAGTGGACTCGAAGTATTCCTTTTTCATCGATTCTCGCTTACGAAATAGCACCTTCTTGTACTTTCTTTATACGCATCAGCTCCGAGTCGGTGGCTTGAGCAACTTTAACGTTATCGATTAAATTTAGTTCTATGCGTATACTTGACATCATCGCACTCGTTCCTGCATATGATCTTCTATTCAACGCGTCAGCTACCACGTTTGCTTTTCCATGATGGTATATGAATGGTGTGGTCATAATATTTTAACAAATGAGCCAACGTCGTTGTGCAAGCATGTTGAGTTTCTTTTGGGTGAAGAAATATTTGAGGCTTTTATGGTCTGAATATATCTCCACTTTCTCTCTATATAGATAGTGCCTCCAGATCTTTAGCGTGAAAACGACTGCTGCCAACTCTAGATCATGAGTAGGATAATTCCTCTCATACTTTTTAAGTTGTCGCGAGGCATAGGCTATGACTTTCCCACGTTGCATAAGAACACATCCTAAACCTTTGCCTGAAGCATCGCTGTAGATAACAAATCCATCCGAACTAGATGGTATTGTCAGAACAGGTGCCGAAATGAGTCTCCTCTTAAGCTCTTGGAAACTCTTTTCGCATTCCTCACTCCATACGAATTTTGTATCTTTCCGAGTCAGCTAAGTTAACGAAGTAGCGATTCGAGAAAATCCTTCCACAAATCTCCGATAATAACCAAATAAAAAACCGTAATGCTACGTATTTGATTCATCGACTTTGCTGTTCTAACTTTGTATTGCTTCAATCTTCACGGGTCGACAGATACTCCATGTTTTGACACCACGTGCCTCAAGGAATGCTACTTCCTCGCCGTAACTCGCATTTCTTCAACTTGGCATTTAGCTTGTTTTCACGAAGCCTTTGAGTACCAAATTTCAAATGGTGCTCATGATCTTCACTACTTTTGGAATATATAAGGATGTCATCAATAAAGACAACAACGAATCGATCCAAATATTCCTCAATATCCGGTTCATCATATCCATGAAAGTCCGCAGGAGCATTAGTCAATCCAAAAGACACGACTAAGAATTCATAATGCCCATACCAAGTTCTCAAGGCGCTTTGAATATCCTCGCCTAATCTTCACCGATGATATCCGAATCGAAGATCGATCTTTGAAAAGAACTGTGCCCGTGAATCGGGTCAAATAGGTCATCAATACGAGGTAATGGATACCTATTCTTGATGGTGCATGGTTCAATTCTCGATAGTCAATACAAAGTCGCATACTCCCGCCTTTTCTTCTTTGTAAATAAAATAGAGCACCCCAAGGAGATGTACTAGATTTAATGAAACCGATGTCCAACAATTCCTCCGTAGTTGGACCTTTAACTCTCAAGTTCAATAGAGCCATTCGATATGGGGTTTTAGAAATGGGCTTTGTACCGGGTTCAAGATCAATAAAGAATTCAACTTCACGTTCAGGGGGTAGACCAGAAGTTCTTCAGGAAATACGTCAGGAAATTTACTAACAACAGGAATATTATTCAAATCTGACATGTCTTTATTCAAATCCATAACATGGGATAAGAAAGCTTGACATCCATTTTTCAATAAATGAATAGCTTTATGACTTGATATTACAATGATTGATTTTAGTGGTTTAGTTGCTTGAATTCGTATAACAGATTGGTTAGGAATATGAAAACTAACAACCTTACGAAAATAATCAATTTTGGCATGATGAGTAGTTAACCAATCAATCCCTAAAATCACATCAAAAGCAAGTATCTTTAAAGAGATAAGGTCAATGTAATGTGATGGTGCCAACTTGGATCAAACAAGATTTATAAACAAAGGATGTGATGAAAGTTTCTCCTAACGAGTTTCCACGATAAATCAAAGTCTAATTTCTCCTGAGTCAAGTTTAAACGCTGAGCACAAGCGGAGAGAGATAAATGAATGGGTAGCATCGGATTCAGTAAGGTATAAACTTCGCAAGAATTTATGATTAGCTTACCCGTGATCACCTCGCTTGGGTTCCTCGCATTTTGACCACCACGACAAAACGCCTTCTTAGAACCGCTGACTTTGACTTTTTTCGGGATGACCTTTCGAGTCACCATCCCTACTGGACTTGTTTTTACATCGATAATCTCGAAGCGATATGTCCTTCCTTTCCACAATTATAACATACCTTGAACTGTTGTGGATAGTTTGTCTTGATATGTCCCTCTTCCCGCATTTTATAGCATACGCACCAAAGGGTCGCTTCTCCTCCCTTAGAACCAGGGCTTCTTTGGTCGACGCTTTTACATTGTCATTGTTGAATCTTCTTTTAAAAATCTCCCCGACTCGCTTCTCCTATTTTCATGGCCATGATTACCACCAGAGTGGTTACCATTTTGTCCGTATTTTTTCTTTCTCCATGGTTATCGTTGTTCGATGGATCGCCACCTATGATGATCCTGGTTGTGGTCCCTCGGTTGAACGTGATTCGTTATCTCGCCTAATAATTGAGCCTGCTTGACAACATCCTGAATAGAGAGAAAATTTATGAGAATGAGATATTAACGTACGCCGTTTCAAATCTCGAAACATCCGCCATATCGTTCCTCATTCTCCACCAAATTAGGTGCAAACCCGGATAACTCTACAAACTTCGCTTCGTCTTTGGGACACCGCCATGTTGTTTTGTTCCAATCTAATAAACTCCACTTCCTTCATATAGACGAATACTTTCGTGAAAATATTTGTCATTGAACAGCTTCAAACGCCTCCCAAGACATACCGAAAAGGAACCGGATGGGTACGCTTCACGATTCCCACCAATGTCACCTCATTACTTAACATAAAGGTGGCGAATGGAACCTTCGCTCTCCGCGCATCCTGAAGACATCGAATATCTTGGTAATTTGCTTGACCCACGCTTACGCTTTAATTGATCCGCTTCCCAGCATTACGTGGTCCCAACTCTTTGAATCTGTCTTGTTGTGACAAACTGTGCGTTGTTATCATTTCCACTTGTATTTTGAACACGATTCTCCTCGTCGATTTTGCATGAATCGCAAAAAGCTTCTAAACAACCCGCTGCTCATCATTTGCTCGATTGGTGTTGTTCACGGGAGAACATTGCCACTGTTAGACGCTTTTCCTCGTCAGAGTAAAGGTGTCTCCACGGTCTCAATTACTCCACTGTTAAAATTCTCAGCCAACATTCTCAAATACTGCCATAAAATAAGGGTTAACTAAAGAAATCAACATATCACATAATATCCCTATATACTGACCAACCAACAAATAAGCTTAGGTAAGACACATTAGCGAAGGTTTTACTCGTCTCTCCCCTCTTAGTTCTATTCTCCGATCTCCGCTAGAGATCATATTCCTAGGCTCTGATACCAACTGTGACGCCCCAAAAATAGGTTTATAACACCCATTCTAAGTCGTCAATAACATGGTACAGAAACAACTACAACTTTCTTAATACAACATAAAAATTGTGAGTTTAAATACAAATATTGTCTTCTAGACAATATCAACACTCAAATAAGTCCTCATTACAAATATTGATATATTATCTTATAAAAATGGTGAGGACTACTAAAACAACTCTCTAAGACCTTCATTTCATACCCTGACTATTACTCGTTACATTCTCGCCTCCTAAAAAGAAAAATGGAACAAAAAGGAAAAGGGTGTGCTCAACTAGCCCAGTAAAGAATATTATGACTAAGATAATATAGAAAAAATTATCGTTAGTCTTCAACAGGAAAAAATATGATAAAATACAATAGACAACAAGTTTCAGATCAATATTTGCAGCGGAAATAATAATTCATAGATGAGTTACGTAGAGAATGAAATCTTCTATAATCTATGAATTTAAAAGTCCATCATCAATATTTTATCCCTGTAACATCAATCAATATTCATCTTGAATCAAATATTAATCTTTGCACCATACGTGCCAAAGATATTCATAAGTCGTCATGTTCATCTCAACACTGCTCATCTTTGCACTACTAAAAAGATATTTATAAGAAAATCATTAATCTTTGCACTACGTGCCAAAGATATTCAAAGAATATCATCATTTAGGACTGAGGATGATGAAACATATTTTAAAGAAAACGAATCCAGTGAAACAAAAGAAAAAATACTAAGGATTCGTACTTTAAACAATCCGAGTTCAAAATTACTTCAAAAATAATCATAGTGGAGCAAAATTCAAGACTGATCAAAACATGAATACAATCAAAGCTAGTATCCATAATAGATGTTTTGGATAAAAAATGAAAAATTTAATTTTTCTGTGAATAAGTCTTATTCGTGAATAAGATCAGATATCGTGAATAAAGTCCGTGATATCGTGAATAAGAACTCCCCACACTAAAAAGATAAGAATTTCACAAGAAAAATACTATCAATATTCCGGCATAATGATATTGAAAGAAATAATATCATTTTTAAAAAATAATATCCCTTACGTCGAAAAGACAGTACTACTAGTTGGAATACTGGATATAGTGCTGAAGTAACTTGCACCGTATAACAACACTCAAAGTATTAAAATACTCACAAGAATACGCTCGATAATATAGAGAGAGAAAGAGAGAGAAAACTTCAGTTTCTGGTGTGATTTTTAATTCTAACCTAAGCACCCTTTTTTTAGAAAAATGCTTAGAACACCAAAGCAGAAAATTTAATATAATAATATTATAATTAAACAAATTCAAGCCCACCTTAGACAAACTGAATTTAGCACATTTATATCACATGTGGGATTGTAAAAAACGTTTTTCTAAAATAAAACAATTAAAACTTCCAAAAATCAATTATTTCGGAACTTCAGAACTTCAATAATTCATAACAAATAGCCCTTTTATCAGAAAAATTCGAACCTTATGTCTTTTCCTAAGGATAATTTGTTGTACATTATCTTAGTCATAATATTCTTTAATGGGCTAGTTGAGCTCACCCTTTTCTTTTTTATTCCATTTTTCTTCTCAGGAGGCGAGAATATAATGAACTAGTTTCAAAGTGGAATGATGGTTCAAGATAGTTGTTTTAGTAGTCCTCACTATTCTGTAAAATAGTGTATCAATAATTGTAATGAGGACTTTATTTGAGTGTTGATATTGTCTAGAAGACAATATTTGTATTTAAACTCCCAGTATGTGTTGTCGTATTTTGCACGACAATTGTAATAATGAAGTTGTAGTTGTTTTTGTACCATGTATTTAGCGAATCGTAATAGGTTCTATGGAATGGACCTATTTTGGGGAGTCACAGTTGGTATCGTAGCTTAGGATATGATCTCTGCATGAGATCGGGAATAGAACTAGGAGGGAGAGACGTGTGACGCCTCAAAATAGGTTTACAACACCCATTCGAAGTAAATCAATAACATGAATATGAAACAACTATAACTTTATTAATACAACATAAAAACTATGAGTTTAAATACAAATATTGTCTTACAGACAATATCAACACTCAAATAAGTCCTCATTACAATTATTGATATATTATCTTACAAAAATGGCGAGGACTACTAAAACAACTCTAAGACCTTCATTCCATACCCCGACTAAGACTTTCTTTTTCTTCGCCTCTTGAGAAGAAAAATGGAACAAAAAGGAAAAGGGTGAGCTAAAATAGCCCAGTAAAGAATATTATGACTAAGATAATATAGAAAAAATTATCGTTAGTTTTCAACAGGGAAAAATTTGATAAAATCTACAATGACAAACAAGTTTCAATCAATATTTATAGCTTGAAATAATAATTCATAGATGAGTTACGTAGAGAATGAAATCTATTATAATCTATGAATTTAAAAGTCCATCATCAATATTTTATCCCTGTAACATCAATCAATATTCATCTTGAATTAAATATTCATCTTTGCACTACAGGCCAAAGATATTCATCAGTTGGTCATGTTCATCTCAACACATGTTTATCTTTGCACTACGGGCCAAAGATATTCATAAGAAAATCATTAATCTTTGCACTATGTGCCAAAGATATTCAGTAATATCATCATTTAAGACTGAGAATGATGAAAAGTGTTTTAAAGAAAACGAATCCAGTGAAACAAAAGAACAAATAATAAGGATTCATACTTTAAACAATCCGAGTTCAAAAATACTTCATAAATAATCATAGTGGAGCAAAATTCAGAATGATCAAAACATTAATACAATCAAAGCTAGTATCCATAATAGATATTTTGGACAACAAACGAAAATTTAATTTTTTTGAATAGTCTTAGTATTCGTGAATAAGATCAGATATCGTGAATAAGTCGTAGATACGTGAATAAGAACTCCTACACTAAAAGACAAGAATTTCACAAGAAAAATACTATCAATATTCCTAAGATAATGATATTGAATGAAATAATATCATTTTAAAAAAATAATATCCCTTTACCTCGAAAAGACAAGATTTACAGCTTGAAATACCGATATAGTATAAAGTAATAACACAATAACATTCTCGATAAAGAATAGCATCTATAGATAGAAATTCATTGCCGATTATATTTATTATAAATTTATAATTTATAATAATTAAATCAAGCTCATTTGCACCACATTTATATCACGTGATATAAATGTGCTAAATTTAGTGGTCTAAGGTGGGCTTGAATTTGTTTAATTATAATATTATTATATTAAATTTTCTGCTTTGGTGTTCTAAGCATTTTCCTATAAATAGGGTGCTTAGGTTAGAATTGAAAATCACACCGTAAACCTAAGTTTTCTCTTTCTCTCTATATTATCGAGTTTATTCTTTGAGAGTATTTTTTTAAATGATATTATTTCTTTCAATATCATTATGCCAGTAATATTGATAGTATTTTTCTTGTGAAATTCTTGTCTTTTAGTGTTTGGGTTACTTATTCACGATACTGCACTATTCACGATACTAGATTATTCACTTAATACTAAGACTATTCACGTAAAAATTAAATTTTCATTTTTGTCCAAAATATCTATTATGGATACTAGTTTTGATTGTATTCATGTTTTGATCATTCTTGAATTTTGCTCCACTATGATTATTTATGAATTATTTTTGAACTCCCTGATTGTTTAAAAGATTTAATCCTTAGTATTTATTCTTTTGTTTCACCGATTCGCTTTTCTTTAAAACATTTTTCATCATCCTCACACCCTAAATGATGATATTACTCGAATATCTTTGGCCAAGAGTGCAAAGATTAATGATTTTCTTATGAATATTTTTGGCTCAGAGTGTAAAGATGAATGTGTGTTGAGATGAATACTGACTAACTCGATGAATATCTTTCGCCTCAGTAGTGCAGTAAAGAAGAATATTTGATTCAAGATGAATATCGATTGATGTTACAGTGATAAAATATTGATGATGGACTTTTAAATTCATAGATTATAGTAGATTTCATTCTCTACGTAATTCATCTATGAATTATTATTTCACCCGCAAATATTGATCCTAAACTTGTTGTCTATCAGTATTTTATTCGATTTTTCCTCGTTGAGACTAACGATAATTTGTTCTACATTATCTTAGTCATAATATTCTTTACTGGGCTAGTTGAGCTCACCCTTTTCCTTTTTGTTCCATTTTTCTTTTCAGGAGGCGAAAATGTAGCGAGTACTAGTCGGGGTATGGAATGAAGGTCTTAGAGAGTTGTTTTAGTAGTCCTCACTATTTTTGTAAGATTATATATCAATAATTATAATGAGGACTTATTTGAGTGTTGATATTATTTAGAAGACAATATTTGTATTTAAACTCACAGTTTTTATGTTGTATTAATAAAGTTGTAGTTGTTTCTGTACCATGTTATTAACGACTCAGAATGGGTGTTGTAAACTTATTTTGGGTGCGTCACAGTTGGTGTCAGAGCTTAGGGATATGATCTCCCATGCGAGCTCGGGAATAGAACTAGGAAGGAGAGATTTAATAAAACCTTCGCTAATGTGTCTTACCTAAGCTTATTTATTGGTTGAGTCAAGATATAGGGATATTATGTGATATGTTGATTTTTTAATTAACCCTTGTTTTATGGCAGTATTTGAGAATGTCGACTAAGAATGTTAACACCGGAGTAAATGAGACCGTGGAGACACTTTTACTCACCAACGAGAGAACGTGTGACAAAGATAATGTTCCTCCTGTGAACAACACTACTGAGCAGATGATGAACGACGGGATGTTTAGAAGCTTTTTGCAGTTCATGCAAAATCAAACGAGGGAGACTCGTGTTTAAAATATAGGTGGAAATGATAACAACGCACGGTTTGTCACAGCCAAGCAGTTCAAAGAGTTAGGACCACCAGAATTCTGGGGAAAGTCGGATCCGATTAAGGCAGAAACGTGGGTCAAACAAATTACCAAGATATTTGATATCTTGGGATGCACGGAGGAACAGAAGGTTCCATTCACCACTTTTATGTTCCGTAATGAGGCAAATTATCGGTGGGAATCAGTGAAGCGCACCCATCCAAACCAAGACTCAACATGTCTTGGGAGACGTTTGAAATCGTTCAATGACAAGTACTTTCCTCGAAAGTATTCGTCATACGAAGGAAGTGGAGTTTATTAGATTGGAACAAAACAACACGACGGTGTCCCAAAGACGAGGCGAAGTTTGCATGCAGAGTTATCTAGGTTTTCACCTCATTTGGTGGAGAATGAGGAACGATGACGTAGAGATGTTTCGAGAGGTTCAAACCCTAAGATACGCCAATATCTCATTTCTCATAAATTTTCTCTCTGTTCAGATGTTGTCAACAGGGCTCAATTATTAGAGCGAGATAACGAGTACTGTAAGACCCCAATATTTGTATTTAAACTCACAGTTTTTATGTTGTATTAATAAAGTTGTAGTTGTTTCTGTACCATATTATTGACGACTCAGAATGGGTGTTGTAAACCTATTTTGGGGGTGTCACATTATTAGACTAGAACAGAACAACATGACGGTGTCCCAGTACGAGGCAAAGTTCGCGGAGTTATCCAGGTTTGCACCTCATTTGGTGGAGAATGAGGAACGTATGACGCGGATGTTTTTGAGAGGTTTGAAACCCGACATACGTCAATATCTCATTTCTCATAAATTTTCTCTATATTCAGATGTTGTGAATATGGCTCAGTTATTGGAGCGCGATAATGAATCAACTCAATCGAAGAATAACGACCTACAACTCGATGATAATCATACCGATGGCAACGGTCATCAGAACAAGGATAACCATCGTGGAGGAAATTATCGTGCCAGAAATAGTAACCACTTCGGTGGTAATCATGGCCAAGATAATAGAAGAAATAACTCAAGTGGAAATTTCAAGAAGAAAGATTTAACGATGATTTTAAGATGTCGGCAGAAGACCAAAGACCAAAGAACAAATTATAGGGGAGGAGAACCGCCGCCAGATGATGCTAAATGCGAGAGAGGAGGGACATATAAGTCCAAACTATTCACAGCCTTCCAAGGTATGTTATAATTATGGAAAAGAAGGTCATATCGATCGAGATTGTAAGGTAGCGAAACCCAGTCCAGCGGGGATGGTGACTCAAAAGGCTGTCCCAAAAAAGTCAAAGTCAATCTGCCTGGAAGAGCGTTTATCGTGGATCGGTCGAATGTGAGAACCCGAACAAAGTTAGACACAGGTTAGTCAATTATAAATTCTTGCAAGTTTATACCTTAGTAGATACCGGTTCTACCCATTCATTTATCTCTCCTACTTGTGCTCAACGTTTAAACTTGTCTCTGGAGAAATTAGACTTTGACTTATCTGTTGAAACTCCGTTGGGTGAAACCTTTGTTACATGTACAGTTTATAAATCTTGTTTGATCCAAGTTGGTACCATCACCCTACCTGTTGATCCTATCTCTTTAAAGATACTTGAATTTAATGTGATTTTAGGGATTGATTGGGTAACTACTCATCATACCAAAATTGATTATTTTCGTAAGGTTGTTAGTTTTCATATACCTAAGCAACCTATTATTCGAATTCAAGCAACTAAACCATTGAAGTCAAACTCTTTCATATCAAGCCATAAAGTCATTCGTTTATTGAAAAACGGATGTCAAGCTTTCTTAGCCCATGTTATGGACTTAAACAAAAATACGTCATATTTGAATGATATTACTGTTGTTAGTAAATTTCCTGAAGAATTTCATGGCTTACTCCAAAAGTGTGATATTGAATTTTGTATCAACTTTGAACCCGGTACAAAATTCATTTCTAAAATCTCATATTGAATGGCTCCTATTGAACTTTAGGAGTTATAAATTCAACTATAGAATTTGGTACCCTAGCCTCTATCTGGTGACTTCCTTTGTGGAATGCACCGAAGCCAGACTCTTCGTAGGGGACGCCATATTCGTTCGGTAGTAAACTAATAGGTGCCATTGTGACATGCTATCCAAGATTGGGATATGAGTCACAGTTAAGAGCAACCTAAGTTAGTAATCGAAATACGTAGCTTTCTAGGCTAAGTTGGTTATTATCGGAGATTCGTGGAAAGATTTTCTCGAATCGCTAATTCAGCTGACTTGTAGAGATACAAAATTCGAATGGAGCAAGGAATGTGGAAGAGCTTCGAAGAACTCAAGAGGAGACTCATTTCGGCACCTGTTCTGACCATACCATCCTAGAAAAGCAAACGTGATCGCTGACGTGTTGAGTAGAAGATCGTATGCGGGTACGAGTGCGATATTGTCGAATACAAAGACCCATTTCGTATAACTTACAAATGATAGAAATAGAGTTAAAGACTCTAGGGACCTACGTGATGATATACGAGTAGAATCGACTTTAATCGATAAAGTTAAAATCGCTTTTGCCACTACACCAGAGTGATGAATATGAAGAAGGAGGTGCGAAGTTGTTATTCAAAAGCGAGAATCGGCATGATGAGGAAAGCTCAAACCTTCGATTTATTAGTCCATTTGAAATCCTCGATTGAATAGGAACTGTGGCCTATAGACTCGTTTTACCGCCAAGTATTTTGCGTGTTCATAACGTTTTTCACGTATCGATGTTACCGCCAAGTTTTAATTATTTTTGTAAGAAAACGCTTTTTTTTCATTATTGGTGGGCCCTACATGTGTGGTAAATGAGTCAATTGATTCTTTGGTGGTGGGCTTGAAAATTTAATAAATAAAATTATTTTAATAAATTTTCTTATTTGGTGTTTTAAGCAATTTCCTATAAATAGGTGCTTAGGTTAGAATTGAAAATCACACCGTAAATCAAGTTTTCTCTCTATATATCGATCGGTTTATTCTTATGAGTATTTTTATATCTTGAGTGTTGCTTTATCTGATGCAAGTTTCTTTCAAATACGTTATATCCGATATTCCAAATTAGAAGTCTTATTCTTTTGAGGTAAGAGATGTTATTTTTTGTATAAATGATATTATTTCTTTCAATATCATTATGCCGGAATATTGGTAAGATTTCTTATAAAATTCTTATCTTTTTATGTCGGGATTACTATTCAAGAGTTACTATTCACGAAGCATGATGATTTTCTTGTGAAATTTCTACCTTTTAGTGTCGGAGTTACTATTCACGTATACGGTACTATTCACGTATACGACACTATTCACGAATACGATACTATTCACAGAAAAATTAAATTTTCTTTTGTGTCCGAGATTGTCTATTATAGTTCCTATCTTTGATTGGATCTATGATTTGATCTTCATTTTTGAATTCTGCTCCACAATAATTTATTATGGAGTATTTTTGAACATGGATAAACCGAAGTACGAATCCTTAATATTTGTTCTTTTTTTTTCACTGGATTCGTTTTCTTTAAAATATATTTTTCATCATCCTCAGTCCTAAATAATGATATTACTGAATATCTTTAGCCTGTAGTGCAAAGATGAATGATTTCTTGATGAATATCTTTGGCCCGTAGTGCAAAGATGAACATGTGTTGAGATGAACATGACCAACTGATGAATATCTTTGTCCTGTAGTGCAAAGATGACTATATTGATTCAAGATGAATATCTTTGTCCTGTAGTACAGGGATAAAATATTGATGATGGATTTTTAAATCTTAGAAGATAGTAGAACTCATTCTCTACGTGACTCTTCTAATGAATTGTTGTTTCCGCTGCAGTTGTTGATCTAATACTTGTTGTCTATTGTATTCTATCAGATTTTTTCCTGTTGAAGACTAAGGATAATTTGTTTTACATTATCTTAGTCATAATATTCTTTACTGGGCTAGTTGAGCTCACCCTTTTCATTTTTTTTCCATTTTTCTTCTCAGGAGGCGAGAATATAGCGGGAACTAGTCGGGGTGTGGAATGATGGTTGAAGATAGTTGTTTTAGTAGTCCTCACTATTCTGTAAAATAATGTATCAATTATTGTAATGAGGACTTCATTTGAGTGTTGATATTGTCTAGAAGACAATATTTGTATTTAAACTCCCAGTATGTGTTGTCGTATTTTGCACGACAATTGTAATAATGAAGTTGTAGTTGTTTCTGTACCATGTATTTGGCGACTCAGAATAGGTTGGGTGGAATGGACCTATTTTGGGGGCGTCACATCTTGATAGCATCTTCAGAAGACATAGGATCACTAGAGGCAGTAAACATCATCAAATTATTCTCTTCTTGTTCAGATAATTCCTCCCCACTTACATAATCTTCCATCCAAGTTAGCGCCCTTCTTACCCTCCCTTGAACTGAACTTGGAGGGTTGTGTGCAACTTCTTCACTTAATGACGAACCAGATCCAGTAGCATCATCTTCAACCTGCTCTTGCTCTTCATGCACACCTTCTTCTGCATGCTTTTGCAACTCATCTTCATCTCCCCATTCAAGAACAACACAGCTAGCTCCCTCAATTGTTGTACTCCAATCCCATGTCTTGTCCTCTTCAAACACCACATCCCTGCTTATAATTAATTTTTTTGACACAGGATCATACATCCTATAGGCTTTAGATTCCTTGCTTAAGCCCAAGAAGACACACTGTGTGACGCCCCCAAAATAGGTCCATTCCATCCAACCCATTCTGAGTCGCCAAATACATGGTACAGAAATAACTACAACTTTATTATTACAACATATAAACTGTGAGTTAAAATACAGATATTGCCGTCTAGACAATATCCACATGCAAATAAATCCCCATCATAATTATTGATACATTATTTTACAAAAATGGTGAGGACTACTAAACAACTCTCTCTAGAACCTTCATTCCATACCCCGACTAAGTACTTTGCTACATTCTCGCCTCCCGAG
The DNA here is from genome assembly GCA_020205605.1 of Panax ginseng. NCBI lineage: Eukaryota > Viridiplantae > Streptophyta > Magnoliopsida > Apiales > Araliaceae > Panax > Panax ginseng. The sequence continues at coordinate 150,612,794 of CM035133.1, forward strand.
AAGAAAATGGAACAAAAAGGAAAAGGGTGAGCTCAACTAGCCCAAGAAGAATATTATGACTAAGATAATATACAACAAATTATCGTTAGTCTTCAACAGAGAAAATCTAATAGAATACAATAGACAACCAGCTTTTAAATCAACAACCGCAATGGAAACAACAATTCATTAGAAGAGTTAAGTAGAGAATGCAAACTACTATCTTTTATATATGAATTTAAAAGTTCATCGTCGATATTTTATCCTCGTAACATCAATCAATATATATCCGAATTAAATATTCATCTTTGCACCACGTGCCAAAGATATTCATCACCGTTCATGTTCATCTAAACACTGCTCATCTTTGCACTACGGGCCAAAGATATTAATCACCAATATGTTCATCTCAACACTGCTCATCTTCAGCACTACGGCCAAAGATATTCTTCAAGAAATCATTCATCTTTTGCACTACGTGCCAAAGATATTCAAAGAATATCATCATTTAGGACCCAGGATGATGAAAAATATTTTAAAGGAAACGAATCCAAAGGAAACAAAAGAACAATATTAAGGATTCAGATTTTAAACAATCCAAGTTCAAAAATACTTCATAAGTAATCGTAGTGAGTAAAATTCAAGAATGATCAAAATATGGATACAATCAAAGCTAGTATCCATAATAGATATTTTGACAAAAGAAGAAATTTTATTTTTCTATTGAATAAAGGTCGATTCGTAAATAGTCTAGGCCAGATACGTGAATAAAGGTCATATATGTGAATAAGAATCTCACACCAAAAGATGGAAATTTCACAAAAAACATCTTCACGCTTCGTGAATAGTACTCGTGAATAAGAACTCAAGAATAAGAACTCGTGAATAAGAACTCGTGAATATTAACTCATGAATAAGAACTCCCATACTGAAAAAGTTCTAAATTTGATAAAAAGTTCCAACCAATATTTCAAAGATAATGATATTGAAGAAATAATATCATTTGAAAGCAAATAACATCCCTTACCTCGAAAAGACAAGATTTACAGTTGAAACACCGGATATAAAGCTATGACTTGAACTTGCAGTATAGCAATACTCAAAGTATACTCAAAATACTCACAAGAATACGCTTCGATAATATAGAGAGAAAAACTTCAGCTTACGTGTGATTTTCAATTCTAACCCAAGACCCTATTTATAAGAAAATGCTTGTAACACCAAAAGCAAAAATTTAATAAAATATTAATATATATATATATATTATAATTTCTACGCCCACTTTTAAGGATCTGAATTCAAAGAAATTCCAACACATGCAAGACCCACAATAATGGCAAAAATGTTTTTCATATTTAAAATATTTTAAACTTCCAAAATTAATTATTTTGAGCTTGAACTTCAATAATTCATAATAAATAGCCCTTTTATCAGAAAATTTGAATCTAGCTTTTTTTTTATTATAGAAAATTCAATTCTCTACAACTTTGCAGAAGGAAGGTTTTCCAAATTCCAAACAAAAATTGACCGAAATTCATAAACGGGCGATTTTACAGTCTATAATCAAATTTCGGTCGATAATTGTGTCCACCAACACACAAAATATGTGTTATACATTTAATGCCACAAAAATACTCTTCCTCCTCATATACTCATATATCCTACATTCATTATAAAAATATCACCGTTAATATATTATTAAAATAATATATTTAAATAAATTATTTTATCAGAAAAAAATAAAATATTAATTTTCAACAATTGTCACATTAAAAATTTTCTTCATCTATATCCACATAAAATCAATATTTTCCTCATCATATAAATCAATAATTAATTATTCACAAATAATATTACAGAATCACGATCTTGTGACCGTGCCGCTTCCGGAGAAAGAGGGGCTTTCGATAAGGATCTCTCCTCTTCTTGGCGCATTAAATTAGGTGACCAAACCTCTCCTTAGATGTAACTTTCTAGACATTGCCAATAATGTTATCCAATAATATTATTCAAATAATATGAATTATTGTCTCAGATAATGGAAAATACTGTATGTAATGACAATTTATTGAAACAACGATAATATAAAATATCAATGCAAAGAATTATTGAATCAATAAAATAAAATACTTTGAGCGATAATTATCAGTAATAATTATTGAGTAATGCCTTCTTACGTAAGAATCAATAATTGGTGCAATACCGTAGTTTCTTGCTCAACAACGCGAATAAGTGTATTTTAACCACCGGGTATTCCAACAATATTAATAAATAATAACTACGCTCAGTTATTTATAAACAACTTATATTTGTCGTTTTCTTCATCCAATCGCTTTCCATTATGGGGCCCACAAAAGATCATACCATTGTCATTTAATATTCCCGACGAAGCACGAATATTCCACGACCAAACGAATATTCCCGATAATAATGAATATTTTATAACCACTTGCTTATTCAAAATATTTGCGTATTTTACCCATAACTATCCACATTAATCAAATCAACCCTTACTATTTCAAAATAATAAATAGAGGAAAATAAATTTCATTTATTAATAATTTGGGGTCTTACACACTGGAGACTCTTATCATCAAGCTTCTGCCTCTTCTTATCAAGAATGTGCACATGTCCGATGCAACCGAACACCTTAAAGTGTTCCACTGAGGGTTTAAAGCCACACCATGCTTCCTCTGGTGTCTTATCCTTCATAGCAAGAGTAGGGCATCGATTGAGCAAGTGAACTGTCTAGTTGACGGCTTCCGCCCAGAATTCTTTAGGGACAAGCTTCTCTGTCAATATGCATCGTACCATGTTCATGATTGTCCGGTTCTTCCGCTCTGCAACCCCATTTTTTTGTGGGGTGTAGGTCGCAGTGAGCTGCTGAGCTATACCATTTGAGTTATAATACTCATTGAATTCCAGTGAGGTAAACTCCCCACCTCGGTCAGTTTGAAGACAACATATAACATTTCCAGTTTCTTTTTCTACCAGACTTTTGAAATTTTTGAACACAATAAATGCCTCTGACTTGATATTCAAAAAATAAGTCCACAACTTTCTACTATAATCATCAATGAATGTGATTATGTACCTTTTATGACTATTTGATTCGGGTGTGATGGGACCACAGATGCCGGCATGTATGAGTTGCAGCTTCTGAGTAGCTCTCCACAAACTCTTTTTAGGAATGGTCTCTCGATGTTGCTTGCCTACCATACAAACTGTGCATACTTTAGAGTAAGCATTAAGAGGAGGCATGTGTGACGTCCCCAAAATAGGTATACATCACCTATTCTGAGTCGCTAAATACATGGTACAGAATATAAATACAATCTTAATTATACAACAAGAGAGTTGTGAGTTTAAATACAAATACTGTCTTCTAGACAATATCCACTCTCAGAATAAGTTTTCATTACATTTATTGTCACACTATTTAACAGAATAGTGAGGACTACTAGCTAATACTATCATCCCACCATCACTCCGTTCCCAGGCTAAATCCCAAATACGTTCTCATATCTTGAAGAGAACAGTGAAAGAAAGGGTGAGCTCAACTAGCCCAGTAATAAATATTATGACTAAGATAATGCGAATAAATTATCATTAGTCTCCAACAATGTTAAACCGATAAAATACAATAGACATCAAGTTTAAACTGTAGCGGAACAAGCAATCCATTAAAAGAGTCAAGTAGAGAATAAAATCTACTAACTTTTATGATTTAAAACGTTTTCATCAATTTTTATAGCTGAGACTCAGCTTAATAAATAATCCATATCATCCCTGCACTACGGCCAATGATATTCATTAGGGTCACGACCACAAATTATCCATGGACTACGGGCCAAGGATATTTGTGTATTCATCAATGGTCATGATCATGCCAACAATTGTCCATCAATACACTATGGGCCAATGAGGACTTTTATCACATCATTTGTAACATTACGGTCATTATTATCTTAGAATAATCCTCGGTCATAATCATACCAAGTCCATCTATGCACTACACAGCCACAGATGACTTTCAAAATATAAACATGAGGATGATGACAATGATATAAGAATTCAATAAAACAAGTTCACGAATTAATTTATCGAGGAACTAATAACGTCCCAAATTGTCAACATGATACTTCTTTGTAGAGTAAAATTCAAGAATGCTCATAAGAATATTTCCATGAAAAGATCTTTGAATGAAGCGCGAAATATCAAGGATATTCCACTAATTTCATGGAGTATAAAGTCAAAACTTTAACCAACCGAGTATAATAAAGAATGGAATAACAAAAGAAATCACCGGTACGTGTGATAGATAAGACAGAATGATTATTCAACAGAATAATAAATATGGAACCAGTCCCACAAGAAATGCATGATAGGTTATTCCAATGTAATAATAAAGACGAAACTAGGTCCCATGTAAAATGCATGCAGAGGATATTCCAACGAAATAATAAATACTGAACGAACCAGTCCGACGTAAAAAGCCTTGCATGACGGGATATTCCAACGTAATAATAAAGATTTTAACCAGTCCCGTAAAAGCATACAGAGCATGGATATTCCAAATGAATAATAAAGAATGGAACAACGTATGATTTCACCAAGTATAGAAGTCCACAGATATCTGATTATTCAACGAGAATAATAAAGGATGGAATGATGTAAGTTCTCTTCATGAATACAAAAAGAATAACACCCACTTACGGGTACAACAAATAATATCCCTTACCGTAAAAGAAACTTGATATTGGAATAGTAAAGTAGCAGAATACTCTTCTTCTTTCTCTCTATAATTTCTCTCTCTAGAGTTTCAGTAAATTCGTAAGAAAATAATGAAGGAATGAGCTTCAATTTATAGAAAAACTGAGAGTGGCTCTTGGTCTTAACGAAGGGTTAAAAGGAATCTTGGTAATGTTGAAGAGACAACTACTTTTATGAAGGGGTAATTAACCCTTAGAACACCGAAGAGGCAAATAACTCTTGGTAATATTGAAGAGACAACTACTATTTGCGAAGGGGTAATTAACCCTTGGAACACCGAAGAGACAAGTAACTCTTGGAAAACTGAAAGGGCAAGTTACTATTAAGACTTTAAATTAATGATCCATATTGATTTACTATTATAATTTCAACCAACGGTCTGAAAAATTAGCACATCTCCTCTTGGAATAATATTGTACCCAAATACCCAAATGCACAATACTAGAGTGAATAGTAACCAGGTGAATAGTAACTCGTGAATAGTAACTCATAAATAGTAACTCGTGAATAATAACTCGTGAATAGTACTCCGACACGAAAAGTGTCCCGAATACCCGATTGAATAATATAACCTCCAGATATCAATTATCATCGGAATAAATGTCGATTTCTACTAACACAAATAATCCCAACACAATGACACTATCTGTGACGCCCCCAAAATAGGTCCATTCCATCCAACCCATTCTGAGTTGCCAAATACATGGTACAAAAATAACTACAACTTTATTATTACAACATATATACTGTGAGTTTAAATACAATTATTGTCTTCTAGATAATATACATACCCAAATAAATCCTCATCACAATTATTTATACATTATTTTACAAAAATGGTGAGGACTACTAAACAACTCTCTCTATAACCATCATTCCATACCCCGACTCGTACTCGTTACATTCTCGCCTCCTGAGAAGAAAAATGGAACAAAAAGGAAAAGGGTGAGCTCAACTAGCCTAGTAAAGAATATTATGACTAAGATAAAATACAAAAAATTATCGTTAGCCTCCAACAGGAAAAAATCTAATAAAATACAATAGACAACCAGTTTTAAATCAATCTTCGCAGCGGAAATAATAATTCATTAATAGAGTTAAGTAGAAAATGCAAACTACTATCTTCCATATATGAATTTAAAAGTTCATCGTCGATATTTATCCTTGTAACATCAATCAATATATATCTGGAATCAAATATTCATCTTTGCACTACAGGCCAAAGATATTCATCGATTAATCATGTTCATCTAAACACTTGTTCATCTTTTGCACTACGGGCCAAGATATTAATCGATCGGTCATGTTCATCTCAACACTGCTCATCTTTGCACTACGGGCCAAAGATATTCATCAAGAAATCATTCATCTTTGCACTACGGGCCAAAGATATTCAAAGAATATCATCATTTAGACCGAGGATGATGAAAAATATTTTAAAGGAAACGAATCCAAAGAAACAAAAGAACAATTATTAAGGATTCGTATTTTAAACAATCCAAGTTCAAAAATACTTCATAAGTAATCGTAGTGGAGTAAAATTCAAGAATGATCAAAACATGGATACAATCAAAGCTAGTATCCATAAGAGATATTTTGGACAAAAGAAAAATTTCATTTTTCGGTGAATAATGCCGTATTCGTGAATAGTCTTTGTATCGTGTATAGTGCCATATACGTGAATAATAACTTTCGACACCAAAAGATAGAAATTTTACAAAAACATCATCATGCTTCGTGAATAGTACTAAATGAATAATAATTCGTGAATTGTAACTCATGAATAGTAACTCGTGAATAAGAACTCATGAATAAGTAACTCCGCATGAAAAAGTTCTAAATTTGATAAAATTTCCAACCAATATTTCGGTATAATGATATTGAAGAAATAATATCATTTTCGAATAAAATAACATCCCTTACCTCGAAAGACAGTACTTCTAGTTGAAACACCGAATATAGGCTATGACTTGAACTTGCACCGTATAGAAATACTCCAAGTACTAAAATACTCACAAAATACACTCGATATTATAGAGAGAGAAAGAGAGAGAAAACTTCAGTTTCTGGTGTTCAATTCTAACCTAAGCACCCTATTTATAAGAAATTGCTTAGAACACCAAAGTAGAAAATTTATTAAAATAATAATATATATATTAAAATTCTCTACGCACACCTTCTAAGATCTGAACTCAGCCATCTTGCACATGCTAATGATGCCAACTAAGTATAAAAAACGTTTTTATTATTTAAAATAATTTAAACTTCCAAAAATCAATTATTTCGGAGCTTCAGAACTTCAATAATTCACAATAAATAGCCCTTTTGTCAGAAAATTCAAATCTCGCGAGTTCTTATAGGAAATTCAATTCTCTACAACTTTGCAGAAGAAAGTTTTTCCAAATTCCAAATAGAAATTAACCGAAATTCATAAACGGGCGATTTTACAGTCTATAATCAAATTTCGGTCAATAATTGTGTCCACAGACACACAAAATATGTGTTAAATATTTAATGCCACAAAAATACTCTTCCTCCTCATATACTCATATATCCCACATTCATTATAAAAATATCACCGTTAATATATTATTAAAATAATATATTTAAATGAATTATTTTACAAAAAAGATAAAATATTAATTTTCAACAATTGTCACATTAAAAATTTTCTCCATCTATATCAACATAAAATCAATATTTTCTCATCATATAAATCAATAATTAATTATTCACAAATAATATTACGTAATCACGATCGACAACCGGTAGCTTCCGGGAAAGAGGGCTTTCGAATAAGGATCTCTCACTTCTTGGTAGCGCAATTAGGTGACCAAACCTCTCCTGAGATGAAACTTTCTAGACATTGCCAATAATGTTATCCAATAATATTATTCGGATAATATGAATTATTGCTCCGATAATAGAAAATATTGTGTAATGACAATTTATTGAAACAACGAAAGATTATAAAATATCAATGCGTGAATTATTGAATCAATAAAATAAAATAATCTAATGAGCGATAATTCTTGTAACAATTATTGAGTAGTGCCTTCACGTAAGAATCAATAATTGGTGCGTGTCTTCTTATTCAACAACGCCAGACATTAGTGTTTTTTTAACCACCGGGTATTCCAACAAGATTAATTCTTGAATAACTATGCCGTTATTTATAAACAACTTATATTTTCATTTTCTTCATCCAATCGCTTCTTTCATGGGGCCCACATTTTGGTCGCCCATCGTCATTTAATATTCCCAAACAATCTGAATATTCCACGACCAAACGAATATTCCCAAATGATAATGAATATTTTATAACCACTTTAACTTATTCAAATATTTCACATGTATTTTACCCATAACTAACCACATTAATCAAATCCACCCGTAATATTTCAAAATAATAAATAAAGAAAATTCCTTTTATTTTAAAAATTTGGGGTCTTACACTATCAAATTCATCTTTAATCAACACGAACTTATTCATCATTAATATTATAACTCACAATATTTAGCAACCGGAGTTGTTCCCGGAAAGAGGGGCTTTCCAATAAGGATTTCTCCTATTGGCGCAATTAGGTGACCAAACCTCTCCTCGACAAAACTTCTAGACATTATAAATATTGCAATTTAATAATATGAATAACTTTGTAGTCTCAATTATTGATTTAATAATATAACATATAATGCAGATGATACTGTGACAATAATTGAATCAATAATATGAGAGATATGATGCAACAATTACTGTAGCAATAATGCAATATAACTGAGTGACTTATCACGTAAGTATCGATAATCAATACCGTGTCTTCTTATGCAACCACGCCATTCATCTGTACTTTTTACTACCGGGTAGTTCAACAAGATTAATGGTAAAACCTCCGTGGTTTATTTTCATAAAATATCTTTGTCATTTTCTAACTACGACAAGTATTCGTTTTGGGGTCCACCAATGATTGTCTTGTCAAATCATTTAATATTCTCCGACAAAAAGAATATTCCCCGATCAATCGAATATTTTATAACAACTTGCATACTTTGCAAAATTTTTAAATACTACCTACAACTATAACACTATCTCAAATTCACACCATAATATTAAAAAAAATATTTCGAGAAATTTAAATCTTTATTTATAAAATCTGGGGTCTCACAGCATGCCTTTCACCATCTTCTTGTAGGACAAGGTTCTCAGGCCC